>WNWK01003898.1:0-35000 GCA_009830355.1 Cherax destructor
TATATATTAATAGTTGTAGTCGCCTAGTTGTGATTGCGAGGGTCGAGTCACTGCTCCTGGCCCCGCCTCTTCAACTGGCCGCTACCCGGTCACTCTTCCCGCTCTGTGAGCTTTATTATACCTCTTCTTAAAGCTATGTATGGACCCTGCCTCCACTACATCACTACCCAGGCTATTTCACTTCCCGACCACTCTGTGACTGAAGAAATACTTCCTAACATCCCTGTGATTCATCTGAGTCTTCAACTTCCAACTGTGTGTGTGTGTGTGTGTGTGTGTGTGTGTGTGTGTGCGTGCGTGTGTGTGTGTGTGTGTGTGGTGCGTGTGTGTGTGTGTGTGTGTGTGTGTGTGTGTGTGTGTGTTAGTTACCATTTTGTCCTAGGCACATGTCGATTAGACACTAGGCCTGTTGTATGTATGTCTGTGTGTGTGTGTGTAACGAAACACTTCGAAATGTTTCGACCCCGCCGGGAATTGAACCCGGGCCCTCCATGCATGAAGCAAGAGCGCTAGCCACCATGCCATCGGTTAGTTACCATTTTGTCCTAGGCACATGTCGATTAGACACTAGGCCTGTTGTATGTATGTGTGTGTGTGTGTAACGAAACACTTCGAAATGTTTCGGCCCCGCCGGGAATTGAACCCGGGCCCTCCGTGCGTGAAGCAGGAGCGCTGGCCACCATGCCATCGGGCGTGTGTGTGTGTGTGTGTGTGTGTGTGTGTGTGTGTGTGTGTGTGTGTGTGTGTGTGTGTGTGTGTAAATAATGGTGTCCTTCCGGATAAGCAGAGTGAAAATTTCCTACTGCAATAAATCACCGAAAAATCACTTTGACCATAATATATATATATATATATATATATATATATATATATATATATATATATATATATATATATATATATATATATATATATATATATATATATAACTTTACCTTACCATTAACATTACATCCGTCCCTCTCGTTGGCATGACTACGGCACCTCACATTGTGGCCTCAATAACACAGCTGCTGCAGACAGGTGACACGTGTGTACCCAATACAGATACCTGGCACCTGCGACACACCTGTTCAATTTGCGTCATCGTCCATTCATAAGCATAACACGGTGCAGAAAGCAGAGAAACACACCGGCACAGAGATGGAAGGAGTGCAGACACAGAATGGTCGAGACACAGATATAGAAATATATCATAGAGAAAGATTAAGAATATTGCTGAAACAAAGATATGTAAATTAAAAAAAAGATAAAAACTTGGGTAAAGAGTAGAGTTCCAGGGAGAGAGAAGTGGAAAGCCGGAGTGAGAGAAAGACGAATTTCTTCTGAGGAATACAAGAAATAATTTGAAGTTTCCTTGAACATGCGAATGCCACACTTTTTGGGTACGATAATGGTCATGGTCCAGTTGATGGACCATGACCAATGAAGAAAAACTCTGCTGAGCGAGTCATCTAGCTCGTTTTATTAATTAATCACTTTGAGATCTAAAAAGTATTTTCTAATAAGGGTTTACTTAACCGAACATGATGTATAAGTGTACACATAATGAACTATACACTATCTAGAGATGTGGTTAGACATTTGTTCATTGCCTTCAAACACCTGTATTATTGTAGCTACATATGTGAATGACTTTATTTTATTGTTTAAAGATTGATGGCTTGTAAGAGGATTTTTAACATTTCTCAAACGTAACTTAAGGAAACTCAGCGCTGGTATTTCTAGACTCTTTGATTAAGAATAACAATGATAAATTTAAAGCTACTGCATATACAGAAAAAAAAACATTTACTGGCTGAGGTTCAAATTATCTTTGTTGTTATCCAGATTTGCATAAAGTTAATAATGTTAGAATATAATTGTTTTACATGATGGTAGGATTGCTGGTGTCTTTTTTCTGTCTCATAAACACACAAGATAACAGGTATGTCTTGCTACTTCTACTTACACTTAGGTCACACTACACATACATGTACACTTATAGGTATACACACTCATCTGAGTTTTTTTTTTTTTAATAGTTTATTGTTCTTATTATTTTCCTTTATCTCCATGGGGAAGGAGACAAGAATCTCTCCTCCGTAAGCCATGCGTGTCGTAAGAGGCGACTAAAATGCCGGGAGCAAGGGGATACTAACCTGCATAAACTTCTAAATGTAAAAAAAAAAAAAACCTTTCGTTTATCTTTTTACTTTCGTTTTTTCTTATTAATATGGCTTATGATATATGTTCAAGTAATGATTTCTTTGATATCGAGGTTATTTAATTGCGTAATTATTGTTTTTTTTAATTCTTATCAACGTAAATCATTGTATAGTGCGCCGAGAAAGTTTTGAACAAGTTTGCAACATCTCCAGTAACCTACACAGTCCATAAGGATATATATATTAAGCAACCTTGCTTAACCCTTTCAGGGTCCAAGGCCATTTTTGGAAGGAGTGCGCCAGTGTCCAAGAATTTAAAAAAAAAAAATTCTTATTTTTTCTTATGAAATGGTAGAGAATCTATTTCTGAAGGTAATAAAACAAAAAGTATGAAATTTGATTGAAAATTGACGAAATTATGCTCTCGCGAATTTTGATGTGTGAGCGATATTTACGCATCGGCGATTTTGCCAATTTGACTCCCATTTTATGCCAATTACATTATTCCAGTCGACCAAATTCTTAGCTATTTCACTAGTATTAGTTATATTCTATCGATTGAGCACAAGAAATCGCCCAGTCAACTGTTCCAACTACAAAATAAAGTGATTGGAAATTGGTAATTTAGCCAATTTAACTCAAAGTTCAAAATATTCCAATTTCAAAATAGGGTGCAGAATAAACAATGCAGACATTCCTGGCACTAAACTAACATTTCCTCTGTTCACTAGGTACGTTTTCAGTCTTTACAAATGAATTCCATTTTGATTTTTTATTCACATAATGAATTTGAATTCAAACCAAAAAATGGAAGATTTACTCTCATGGAATATTGTAATAATTGTACAAATAATGTCACCACATTTGTGAACGTATATTAGACCCACCAGCTGGCACGTATTAGACGTATGAGGTCATTTGTTTACTCTTGAACATAGGCAAAAATTTAACATTTCCGCTACTTTGAGCTCAGTTTCAAGCCATTTCCAGTACTAAAACCAATCAAAATCATCTCTATATCTGTAATATATCTTCCATTCTATCAAATGAGACCACAAAATCGCAAATGTAACTATAAAAAATATACAAAAAACACTGCAAAGTCGCTGTTTTAATCGAAAATTACGGTTTCAGTTTTTTTTTTCTCATTATGCAGTGTGTGCTGCAGGATTTGTTTTATGTGGTGCATACTTACCACATAGATGTATTCTCTCATATCTAGGCCCAAATTTACCGCTCAAAGCTTATCTGAGTGAGCTGAGGTCATGACGTAGAACTACGGTTTGGACCCTGAAGTCAAAGCCGTAGAACTACGGCACTGACTTAAAAGACCCAAGTTTTCACATTCGTGAATAACTGAGTAAGATATTAAAGTACTCCTTTCCGCACATAACTATTCAGTTTGCATTCACTAATAACACCGGACTTGAAGCCCCATGTTATTATTAAAGTATTCGAGTAGTGATGCTGGATACATGGAGAATACCTCTCGAATCTTTTAACGTCGTGTCTCAGAACATTTGGGAAAATTTTTCCATAATGGCTTTCCCCTATATAAGTCCTCGCAGTCAAAGAACATTATCATTTAAGCAGCGTCCCCTCCCTCCTTCCCTTAAACCTCTGAGGATTTCACACTTCTGACCATCTCTGAATCTGTTTTTATAACGAGAATAAGACAACTTGATAACTCCATAACATCCATACAGCTGATCAAACACCTGCTGATGCGTAGCTTCATAAGTTTGCACTAGACCGACATTGTAAGGTTAGAGTTGTGTACCTTAACTTCATTTAAATTTTATGATTTTATTTAGACTAGAAGTAAATCAGATATTCCGCTTGGTAACTTCTTGTTTAATATTTAAGCCATGATTAATGTGTTTGACATTTCTTGTTTAATATTTAAACCATGATAATAGGTTTGATATTTCTTTTTCGGGCCACCCTGCCTTGGTGGGAATCAGCCGATGTGTAAATAATATATATATACTATATATATATATATATATATATATATATATATATATATATATATATATATATATATATATATATTACATATATATATTTTTATTAACACATCGGCCGATTCCACCAAGGCAGGTGCAAAAAAAAACTTTCATCATCATTCACTCCATCACTGTCTTGCCAGAGGGTGCTTACACTACAGTTATAAAACTGCAACATTAACACCCCTCCTTCAGAGTGCAGACACTGCACCTCCCATCTCCAGGACTGAAGTCCGGCCTGCCGGTTTCCCTGAATCCCTTCATAAATGTTACTTTGCTCACACTCCAACAGCACGTCAAGTATTAAAAACCATTTGTCTCCATTCACTCCTATCAAATACGCTCACGCATGCCTGCTGGAAATCCAAGCCCCTCGCACACAAAACCTCTTTTACCCCCTCCCTCCAACCTTTCCTAGGCCGACCCCTACCACGCCTTCCCTCCACTACAGATTTATACACTCTCGAAGTCATTCTGTTTCGTTCCCTTCTCTCTACATGTCCGAACCACCTCAACAACCCCTCCTCAGCCCTCTGGATAATAGTTTTGGTAATCCCTCACCTCCTCCTAATTTCCAAACTCCGAATTCTCTGCATTATATTCACACTACATATTGACCTCAGACAATTCATCTCCACTGCCTCCAGCCTTCTCCTCGTTGCAACATTCATCACCTATGCTTCACACCCATATAAGAGTGTTGGTATAACTATACTCTCATACATTCCCCTCTTTACTTCCATGGACAAAGTTCTTTGTCTCCACAGACTCTGAAGTTCACCACTCACCCTTTTCCCCTCATCAATTCTATGATTCACCTCATTCTTCATAGACCCATCTGCTGACATGTTAACAGAATACATTCACCTCCTCCATACTCTCTCCCTCCAATCTGATCTCCAATCTTTCGTCACCTAACCTTTTTGTTATCCTCATCACCTTATTCTTTCCTATATTCACTTTCAATTTTCTTCTTTTACATACCCTACCAAATTCATCCACCAACCTCTGCAACTTCTCTTCAGAATCTCCCAAAAGCAGTGTCATCAGCAAAAAGCAACTGTGACACCTCCCACTTTGTATTTGATTCTTTGACTTTTAACCCCACACCTCCTGCCAAGACCCTTGCATTCACTTCTCTTACAACCCCATCTATAAATATATTGAACAACCACGGTGACATCACACATCCTTGTCTAAGGCTTACTTTTACTGGGAAATAATCTCCCTCTCTCCTACACACTCTAACCTGAGCCTCACTATCCTCATAAAAGCTCTTCACTGCTTTCAGTAACCTACCTCCTATTCCATACACCTCCAACATCTGCCACATTGCCTCCCTATCCACCCTATCATACGCCTTTTCCAAATCCATAAATGCCACGAAAACGTCTTTAGCCTTATCTAAATACTGTTCACCTATATGTTTCACTGTAAACACTTGGTCTACACACCCCCTACCTTTCCTAAAGCCCCCTTGTTCATCTGCTCTTCTGCTCTCCGTCTTACTCTTAATTCTTTCAATAATAACTCTACCATACACTTTACCTGGTATACTCAACAGACTTATTCCCCTATAATTTTTGCATTCTCTTTTGTCCCCTTTGCCTTTATACAAAGGAACAATACACGCTCTCTGCCAGTCCCTAGGTACCTTACCCTCTTCCATACATTTATTAAATAATAGCACCAACCACTCCAAAACTATATCCCCGCGTGCTTTTAACATTTCTATCTTTATCCCATCAATCCCAGCTGTTTTACCCCCTTTCATTCTACCCACTGCCTCACGAACTTCTCCCACACTCACAACTGGCTCTTACACACTCCTACAAGATGTTATTCCTCCTTGCCCCATACACGAAATCACAGCTTCCCTGTCTTCATCAATATTTAACAACTCCTCAAAATATTCCCTCCATCTTCCCGATACCTCTAACTCTCCATTTAATAACTCTCCTCTCCTATTTTTAACTGTCAAATTCATTTGTTCCCTAGGCTTCCTCAACTTATTAATCTCACTCCAAAACTTGTTCTTATTTTCAACAAAATTTGTTGATAACATCTCACTCACTCTCTCATTTGCTCTCTTTTTACATTCCTTCACCACTCTTTTAACCTCTCTTTTTCTCTCCATATACTCTTCCCTCCTTGCATCACTTCTACTTTGTAAAAACCTCTCATATGCTAACTTTTTCTCCCTTACTACTCTCTTTACATCATCATTCCACCAATCGCTCTTCTTCCCTCCCGCACCCACTCGCCTGTAACCACAAACTTCTGCTGAACACTCTAACACTACATTCTTTAACCTACCCCATACATCTTCGACCCCCATTGCCTACACTCTCACTAGCCCATCTATCCTCCAATAGTTGTTTATATCTTACCCTAACTGCCTCCTCTTTTAGTTTATAAACCTTCACCTGTCTCTTACTTTCTGCTTCTATTTTCCTTGTATCCCATCTACCTTTTACTCCCACTGTAGCTACAACTAAAAAGTGATCAGATATATCTGTGGCCCCTCTATAAACATGTACATCTTGAAGTCTACTCAACAGTCTTTTATCTACCAATACGTAGTCCAACAAACTTCTGTCATTACGCCCTACATCATATCTTGTATACTTATTTATCCTCTTTTTCTTAAAATATGTATTACCTATAACTAAACCCCTTTCTATACAAAGTTCAATCAAAGGGCTCCCATTATCATTTACACCTGGCACCCCAAACTTACCAACCACACCCTCTCTACATGTTTCTCCTACTTGAGCATTTAGGTCCTCTACCACAGTTACTCTCTCACTTGGTTCAAAAGTTCCTATACATTCGCTTAACATCTCCCAAAATCTCTCTCTCTCTTCTACACTCCTCTCTTCTCCAGGTGCATACACGCTTATTATGACCCACTTTTCGCATCCGACCCTTATTTTAATCCACATAATCCTTGAATTTACACATTTAATATTCCCTATTGTCCTTCATAACTGGTCCTTCAACATTATATATATTATTTATTTATTAACACATCGGCCGTCTCCCACCAAGGCAGGGTGGCCTGGAAAAGAAATGAAAATCATCATTCACTCCATCACTGTCTTACCAGGCGTGCTTACACTACAGTTATAAAACTGAAACATTAACACCCCTCCTTCAGAGGGCAGACACTGTACTTCCCATCTGCAGGACTCAAGTAAGGCCTGCCAGTTTCCCTGAATCTCTTCATAAATGTTGCCCTGCTCACACTCCAACAGCACGTCAAGTCCTAAAAACCATTTGTCTCCATTCACTCCAATCAAATACGCTCACGCATGCTTGCTGGAAGTCCAAGCCCCTCGCACACAAAATCTTCTTTACCCTCCTCACTCCAACTTTTCCTAGGCCGACACCTACCCTGCCTTCCATCCACTACAGATTTATATACTCTCGAAGTCATTCTATTTTGTTCCTTCCTCTCTACATGTCCGAACCACGTCAACAACCCCTCCTCAGCCCTCTGGATAATAGTTTTGGTAATCCCGCACCTCCTCCTAATTTCCAAACTACGAATTCTCTGCATTATATTCACACCACACATTGACCTCAGACATGACATCTCCACTGCCTCCAGCCTTCTCCTCGTTGCAACATTCACCACCCATGCTTCACACCCATATAAGAGTGTTGGTATAACTATACTCTCATACATTCCCCTCTTTGCTTCCACGGACAAAGTTCTTTGTCTCCACAGACTCCTAAGTGCACCACTCACCCTTTCCCCTCGTCAATTCTATGATTCACCTCATCCTTCATAGACCCATCCGCTGACACGTCCACTCCTAAATATCTGAACACATTCACCTCCTCAATACTCTCTCCCTCCAATCTGATATCCAATCTTCCGTTACCTAATTTTTTGTTACCTTCTTCACCTTACTGTTTCCTATATTCACTTTTAATGTCCTTTTACATACCCACCAAACTCATCCACCAACCTCTGCAACTTCTCTTCAGAATCTCCCAAAAGCACAGTGTCATCAGCAAAGAGCAACTGTGACAACTCCCACTTTGTGTTAGATTCTTTATATTTAACCCCACACCTCTTGCCAACACCCGAACATTCACTTCTCTTACAACTCATATATTGAACAACCATGGTGACATCCCACATCCCTATCTAAGGCCTACTTTTACTGGGAAATAATCTCCTTCTCGCCTACATACTCTAACCTTCGTGCCGAATAGGTAAAACTGGTCAATTAGCAAGAACTCATTTAAAATTAAGACCTTTCTGAAGTTTTCTCTTATACGTTTAAAGATATATTTTTTTCATTTATGTTAATGTAAAAATTAATAATTTTGTACCAAAAAAAAAATAGAAAACTTACCTAACCTTATTATAACAAACACAATTTAATTTAGCCTAATCCAACTAAATGTATTTTTGATAAGTTTACGATAATTTAATAACAAACAAACACAATGAAATCTATTTTTCTCGTTAGATTTAGAATGACATAAATACATAAATTTTCGCTTGGCTTATTCGGCAAGAAGAGCGTTGTTATTTAAGCCAGAATCGCAAGTTTTATTTATTCGGCACTCCGCAAACTAGTGGTTTTAAGCAAATAAGAAATAATACAACTGGCCGGGAATCGAACTCCTGATCCTTTAGCACGCCTCGTGAGAAGCCCCCCAAAATTCCGAGACCAGTCGCAATGTTTGTTATTTACTTAAAACCCACTCGTTCGTGGCTGCATTAATATGTGTACTGCTCGTGAAGACTGGTATTCCAAACAGAAGGAGAATGAAATTAGCCCTATAGCTTCCACGGCCACGTAAATGGTCAGTGGTGACTTGTCCAGTAGTACTGGTGGGCACCTGCTGTTTGAATGTTTGTTTTTTTCCAACGATTGCCGAGTCTCCGACTCCATCATTACTGCTAAAAGATAGAGAGAGAACAGTTACCAAATATCTTTACATGTTGACGGTAATGTTTTATTTAATATAAAGTCATACCGAGAATAAACCACACATCTCTAACCTGAAAATATTACAATTTATAAATAAATCGACTGAACTCGTATCCTCATGGATAAAAAAAAAAACAGTGTGTAAGCAACTATGTAGATTTAATCCTGTTGGTCAGCTTAGGCCCCATTCATGGTGTATAAAGGGATTCAGAAATGAAGGAGTTGAGTTTCAGCGTTGTTAGACTTACAACTCAGACACTGGTTCAGACCCACTCCATCTCAGACACTGGTTCAGACCCACGCCATCTCAGACACTGGTTCAGACCCACTCCATCTCAGACACTGGTTCAGACCCACTCCATCTCAGACACTGGTTCAGACCCACTCCATCTCAGACACTGGTTCAGACCCACTCCATCTCAGACACTGGTTCAGACCCACTCCATCTCAGACACTGGTTCAGACCCACTCCATCTCAGACACTACATCGGGTTGAAATTGAGGATGGTGGGTTTAAATAAGACACATTTCATGAAAATTGTTGTCCTTGTTTTATCCACCTAATCGTAAGCCAAGTATGGAGGGGATTGCTTTGTTTGTTTTTGTATGCTAGGTTATGTGAGATTTATTTGGTTCCAGCATCCCAGCTCTACCTAGCGTGTCCTAGATAATAAACAACGATCGCAAAGAGAACGACGATCAGTATTTCAGGCGTTTATAATTCTTAAAACGGAATAAAAACAATCTTTCGGTTGGTCCCTCTGACGTCTAGTTCAAGAACTTTTGGTATTTGCGTATATAATGTTTAACACAAGAATAATATACAAAAATTTACCAAACGTTACTAAATCATGAAAAATGTTTGCTGAGACACGACTGACAACGACTTTTTATAAATGTATGTACGTATGTATGAATATATGTATGCATATTATGCTATAAATTAGACACATATGCAACACTTGGGTATCTTTATTGAGGAAACGTTTCGCCACACAGTGGCTTCATCAGTCCAATACAAAGTAGAAAGGTGTAAGGAGAGTAGGAGTTTGAGGTAATCAGTCCCTCGGCCTGGAGTCGATGTGTTCAGTCCATCAATCTTGTTAGAAGTGTAGCACAAGGCCGTAGAGGTGGCTTATATGCTGTAATCAGGTGAGGTGAAGCAGGAGGAGGCGGGGTCATAGTGGTACTATCCACTAGTCGAAGTAGGTCTTCGTCCAAAGGTTGGACAAGTGTTGAAGAATTCGTTTGTATCAGTTCTCTGAACCATTCATCTACATCCTGTCTGACACAGCAACAGCTTGGGATCTTGATACAAACGAATTCTTCAACACTTGTCCAACCTTTGGACGAAGACCTACTTCGACTCGTGGATGGTACCACTATGACCCCGCCTCCTCCTGCTTCACCTCACCTGATTACAGCATATAAGCCACCTCTACGGCCTTGTGCTGCACTTCTAACAAGATTGATGGACTGAACACATCGACTCCAGGCCGAGGGACTGATTACCTCAAACTCCTACTCTCCTTACACCTTTCTACTTTGTATTGGACTGATGAAGCCACTGTGTGGCGAAACGTTTCCTCAATAAAGTTACCCAAGTGTTGCATATGTGTCTAATTTATAACTTGTCGGTTCTCTGAACCATTCATCTACATGCATATTATGCATATATGTCGTGCCGAATAGGTAAACTTGGTCAATTAGCAAGAACTCATTTAAAATTAAGTCCTTTCTAAAATTTTCTTTTATACCTTTAAAGATATATATATTTTTTTTAATTTATGGTAATGTAAAAATTAATAATTTTTGTAAAAAAAAAGCCCTAGAAAACTTACTTAGCCTTATTATAACAAGTGCAATTTAATTTAGCCTAATGCAATTAAATATATTTTAGATACGTTTACAATAATTTAATAATAAATAAACACAATGAAATATATTTTTTTTCGTTAAGTTCAGAATGATTTTTGTGAAATTATTGCATACTCAAATTTTCGTTTGCCTTATTATGAAGAAGCACGTGGTGAACTGTGTCAAGAAGATTATTATGAAGAAGCACGTGGTGAACTGTATCAAGATGATGATTATGAAGAAGCACGTGGTGAACTGTGTCAAGAAGATGATTATGAAGAAGCACGTGGTGAACTGTATCAAGATGATGATTATGAAGAAGCACGTGGTGAACTGTGTCAAGAAGATGATTATGAAGAAGCACGTGGTGAACTGTATCAAGATGATTATGAAGAAGCACGTGGTGAACTGTGTCAAGATGATGATTATGAAGAAGCACGTGGTGAACTGTGTCAAGATGATGATTATGAAGAAGCACGTGGTGAACTGTGTCAAGAAGATGATTATAAAGAAGCACGTGGTGAACTGTATCAAGATGATGATTATGAAGAAGCACGTGGTGAACTGTGTCAAGATGATGATTATGAAGAAGCACGTGGTGAACTGTGTCAAGAAGATGATTATAAAGAAGCACGTGGTGAACTGTGTCAAGAAGATGATTATAAAGAAGCACGTGGTGAACTGTGTCAAGAAGATGATTATGAAGAAGCACGTGGTGAACTGTGTCAAGAAGATGATTATGAAGAAGCACGTGGTGAACTGTGTCAAGAATATAACCAAGGAACTGAGAGAGTTAAGACGCAGCTCATACTTGGTCAACAGAAGTGGCTGCAAAACTCTGTGATGCGCAATTCTCTTATTACGTTGAGTGTTGTAAATGGTATGGTAGCACCATACCATTTACAGTCACTCATGGCGACACGTTTTCCCTAAATAAATGTCCTGGACTATAAACAGGTATCCTTCTCCACATTCACCTTGAGTGTGTATAATGCAACTCTCCAGGAGTGTTGAGACAGTCTGTCATTTCAGTGGTCTTTGTACTTGTAGACGAGTGCCTTGATGCTAGGGAAGAGCCCCTGATCCAAGGAATTGAAGCTATAACCTCTCCTTACCTGGGTCAAGCCTTATTTTCCTTTCGTTCCCCAGGCGCTGTAATTCAACACCGATGACCTTGCTGCTATGTAAAAGAGCTGATGTATTGAAGATCTATAACCTTGCAAGACTTGGTGAAAACACCCAAGTTACATTATGGCACTAGTGTGTAAATATGAAAAATATGCAACGCTTAGGAAGTTAATATTTCTCCCGGCACGAGTTTATCCTCAAAGTTTACTTAACGTTGCCCATGTGTCTTGTTGAGAAATATGAATACAGTTGTTGTGCCACAAGACGAGAGGTTGCAATTGGTTCAGCGTGTCAGCGGCCACCTCAACGACAACAATCCCTCAAGGACGACAATCCCTCAACGAGCATTTCCCACCTGACCACCTTTTGAAACCTGTTCTCTACAAAAAAGAAAAAAGAAATAAGTAATCGAAAAATCAAGCAACTAACAAAACAAAAGATCAGGCTAATAGATGACTGGATCTGCACCCTGTTAGAGAGAAGAGAGAGAGAGAGAGAGAGAGAGAGAGAGAGAGAGAGAGAGAGAGAGAGAGAGAGAGAGACAAACAAAATGCGTTATACACGAGGACCTACATATAAGGAGACGCACTATTTTGCGTACTTGGCACGAAACATTTTCTTTCAAATTGTAAATGCGCTGCGGCCGTTGCTCCGCATATCCTCCCACGGAAGATCGTCACCGTTTGCCTTTTATTAGCACGGAGGAGATGCGTCGCTGCAGGAATTCCAAGACGACGAAAACCCAGGAAGAGTACCGTCGCAAGCTTCAGAATAAGACTTTATTGTCCGCAGCGCTTCACTCCTTGTGTAGAGCTTGATGAAGCTCTATACAGTCAAACATGACACGATAAAGCTCTACACACAGTGAAACGCTGTCCCCAATGACAGCTCCTTCCTCAACCTGAGTCTGTCTTCACAGTTGTTGATAACAAGCCACTTCATCTGACGATAACACTCACAAAACATACAAGATGATGGCACTGTGACAAGATGATGGCACTGTGACGCCCAAGAACTTTTTTTTCCCTCTAATTGGCTTTAGATACAGACGCCATTTTTCTTATGTCTTAGTATGGCGAAAAGTGAAGCTGAGAAGAAATACATGTTTTTTTTCCCCTCAGTTAAACGCCATGTCGGTTCCTGTCAAGCATAAACAGATGTAATGTCAGCCAGGCCGCCATTCAGCCAACTAGGCCCCCAGTCAGCCAGCCAGCCAATCAGCCAGTCAGCTAACTAGAAAGGCAGTCAGCCAGGTGACAGCCAGCTAGGCAAGCAGCCAGCCGATCAGATAGTAAGGAAACTAGCCATTCAAGCAGACCGCGAGACATGCAGGCAGCTATGCAAGCAGGTAGGCAGCGAGGCTGCCAATCAGGCAACTAATCTGGTAAGCAGGCAGCCTGTCAGGCAACTGATCAGGTAGACAGATAGCCAGTCATGCAGTTAGGATACCAGTCAGGCAGACAGCCGTCAACCAGGCAGACAGACGCCAGTCAGGCAGCCGTCAACCAGGCAGGCTGCTAATCAGACAAGCAGCCCGCCGGCCTTCAGATAGACTGCTATTCAGACAGACCCCAGACAGGCAGACAGACTGCCACTCAGGCAGGCAGGCAGACGCCCGCCTCACGGCAGACCATCAGCCAGCCAGGTAAGCAATAATCCTGCAAACCATCCTGCCTACCTGCTTACCAGCCTGTCTACCTGCCTGCCTGCTTGCATTTCTGTTAATCTGCCTTCATAGCTGCCTGTATGTCTGCCATCCTGCCTACCTGGTTTGCCTGTCTGCCAGCCTATCTACCCGCCTACCTGCTAGATTGCTTACCTACCAGTCTGCCAGCCTGCCTCACCACCTTGTACCGTCCCTCAGATCAACTTTGATCTTACTTTGTCCACAGAGTCTGTCTTCTCTTGGCACCAGTTTCTAGCTAGTATTGTATACATTCTTGATGCTAGACATGTCGTTTTTGAGTCTACACTTGCAATTTTTTATGTTGTACTTATCGTTGTTTTATACCGTACTTGTCGTTGATGCTATACCTTTTGTTGATAAACCTGTCGTTTATTTTCTATACATGTTACCGAGGCAATACCTTTCGTTGCTTATGCTATACCTGTCGTCTTTGTTGATGCTGTGTTGCATGAGGCAGCGTCTAAACTCATATTTTTCATGGCTATGTGACGTCGGTACTATAAGTATTTTTTCCGAGTATTTAAATGCCACTTTGATTTTTTTAATAACTTGAGGACTAACTCGTGTGCTTGCCCTGTGTCTGCATGTGATAATATCGTGATAATATCGTGTCAGTTTTGTGTGAATATAAAGCATCACGAGGCCTGGGGGCGAGTGCATTAACACGCTGTCACTGGCCTGTTAAGATTCATGTAAGTTTAAAGTGGTATTTCACACGCGGTAAAAAGGTAATTATTCTTTTACTGATAAACCAAAAAATTATTGCGAGTTAATATTTCGTCTCTTTATTGATCTATGAACACCGAGTCGCATGTTTACCTCAAGTATTTTGTTGATTTATTTATTGTCAACATTGAAAGTTTCATCTACGTGAAGTAAGCCAATAACAGAAGTGATTTCTCTCTTGGATTTTGCATAGGAGAAAAAGTATTTTGTTTTCCTTTCAGTTTCACTGATATTTTTTTCTATGTGTGTGTGTGTGTGTGTGTGTGTGTGTCGTCTCTGGGAATTACGTGATCTTGTCGTCAGTGAAGGTTGTATCTCCCTTAAATGAGGACCCAATATTAGAGGTGCTCTTTGCCTGGGATTCTGTATGCGAGAAAAACTTATTTTGGGTTTATTTCAATTTCGCTGATGGTTTGTTGCTTTCTCTCTTCAGAAGAATTTTAACATGTTACTGACACTTTAAGACCTATTTCAAACCTCAGTTTTTTTTAAAGTCTTCCATAGCATTACCTTTATTATTTTTTTATTGTTATGAAGCATACACATAGGGAACAGAATGAAGTTGGAGCCATCTGTGGGGTCATTTGACTTTTATTTCATCAATATTATGTTTTACGAGCATGATGCTGATGTGAGTCATTCTTGGAATAAATGATCTTAGGTGAAGTGATCTTCTCCAGAATGGAACAGCCAGAGTGTTTCTTGCCCGTCTTGTTGTATAGGTGTCTTCTCGCAGTCCTCGAAGCGGCCTTGTACATTAGAATCTCTCACGTGTTGAAGGTTCTGCTAACATGACAGATCCATCCAGGCCAGGTCCAGGCGAGAGATGTGTCGCCCTGCACAGTTCTCCAGTCTGTCCAAAAGTCGTAGATGAGATGGGGGGGGATGGGACGGGGCAGGCAGTCCAAGAAAGTGGTACATACTTAAGGTGTAAACTTACTTATGCTTCGTATATAGTTTTGCAACCTCTACTGTCTAGCAGATACAAGATACGCTTCAGTGTTGTTAACTTAAAAGCTATTTTGCTTCCAACAGTTAACCATGTGTATTTTCATAGACATTTTGGAGTTAAATTTTAGCCCTAGGTATATATCCACTTTATGCCCAGGCTCCGAAACTCTTCGGTTCTTTTATATCGTATCTCCAGTATTAATATCCTGCTGTCTAGAGACTATCATCATTTGTGTGTTCTCATAAATGAATATAACCTGTAATCTTTCTCTCTCTCTCTCTCTCTCTCTCTCTCTCTCTCTCTCTCTCTCTCTCTCTCTCTCTCTCTCTCTCTCCTATCATTTATCTTTCATGTTTCCTCTCCTTTCCCTTTTCCCTCTGTATATTTCTCAGATGAAGAAAACTCACATATCAGAATATTATAGGTAGCGAGGGGAAAAAGTAAACAAGAAGTGAGACGTAGAGGCGGATGCTTCGCAGCCTCGTAAACAACACAACAAACATTGAACACTTGATCAATTTTTAGATGTGGTTCATTCACTTGTGGCTGTCGCAACTTCTTTCAGTGCCAGAGTTTTTTTTTTAGTTTATCACTTTGTGTGCTGTGTGTGTGTGTGTGTGTGTGTGTGTGTGTGTGTACTCACCTAGTTGTGGTTGCAGGGGTCGACTCATAGCTCCTGGCCCCGCCTCTTCACTGGCCGCTACTGGGTCACTCTCCCTGCTCCATGAGCTTTATCATACCTCTTCTTAAAGCTGTGTATGGATCCTGCCTCCACTACATCGCTTCCCAAACTATTCCACTTCCCGACCACTCTGTGACTGAAGAAATACTTCCTAACATCCCTGTGATTAATCTGAGTCTTCAACTTCCAACTGTGTCCCCTTGTTGCTGTGTCCCATCTCTGGAACATTCTGTCTCTGTCCACCTTGTCAATTCCTCTCAGTATTTTATATGTCGTTATCATGTCCCCCCTATCTCTCGTGTCCTCCAATGTCGTCAGGTCGATTTCTCTTAACCTCTCCTCGTAGGACATACCCCTCAGCTCCGGGACTAGTCTTGTTGCAAATCTTTGCACTTTCTCTAGCTTCTTTACGTGCTTGGTTATGTGTGGGTTCCAAACTGGTGCTGCATACTCCAATATGGGCCTAACGTACACAGTGTACAGGGTCATGAACGATTCTTTATTAAGATGTCGGAATGCTGTTCTTAGGTTTGCTAGGCGCCCCTATGCTGCCGCAGTTATTTGGTTGATGTGCGCCTCAGGAGATGTGCCTGGTGTTATACTCACCCCAAGATCTTTTTCCTTGACTGAGGTTTGTAGTCTCTGTCCCCCTAGACTGTACTCCGTCTGCGGTCTTCTTTGCTCTTCCACAATCTTCATGACTTTGCACTTGGTGGGGTTGAACTCCAGGAGCCAATTGCTGGACCAGGCTTGCAGCCTGTCCAGATACCTTTGTAGTTCTGCCTGGTGTGTGTGTGTGTGTGTGTGTGTGTGTGTGTAATCACCTAGTTGTGGTTGCAGGGGCCGGTTCACAACTCCTGGCCCCACCTCTTCGCTGGTCGTTACTAGGTCCACTCTCTCTCTGATCCAAGACCTTTATCGTACCTCTTCTTAAAGCTATGTATGGATCCTGCATCCACTTCTACACTCGCGCGCGTTTGTGTATGTGTGTGTGTGTGTGTGTGTGTGTGTGTGTGTGTGTGTGTGTGTGTGTGGAGGGGAGGTGCAGAGGTAAGTCTCAGCTCTCGGTCACGTTTCTTAAGTGAGCGTGACTGGGTTCACCCTCCCTCTGGCCTTGTGGTGTTATTACGCATATGCTTAAGTTGTGTGTGCAGACTATGTCTACTCCTTTTCTCATCCAGGTCATTACAATTCCTTGACAAACTGAGGCTGAAGAAATATTTCCTGACATCGCTGTATCTACCTGGAGGGTATTCCGGGGATCCACGCCCCCGCGGCCCGGTCCATGACCAGGCCTCTTGGTGGATCAGGGCCTGATCAACGAGGCTGTTACTGCTGGCCGCACGTAGTCCAACGTACGAACCACAGCCCGGCTGATCCGGCACTGACTTTAGGTATCTCTTCAGCTCCCTCTTGAAGACAACCTGCCAAGTCCTTTGCTTTCGTAGGGAGTGATTTCTGTGTGCAGATTAGGGACCAGTCCCTCCAGGATCATCCAGGTGTAGATTATGATGTATCTCTCTTGCCTGCGCTCCAGTGAGTACAAGTCAAGTTCTTCCAAGCATTCCCAGTAGTTAAGGGTTTGATGGAACTTATATGTGCAGTAAAGGTTCTCTGTACATTCTCTATATCTGCAATTTCACCTGCCTCGAATTGAGATGTTAATGTACAGTAGTATTCCAGTCTATAAAGAACAAATGATTTAAAGAGGATCATCATTGGCTTCGCAACTCTTGTCTTGAATGTTCTCATTATCCATCCTATCAGTTTTCTCCCAGATGTGATAGTGGCACTGTTGTGGTCCTTGAAGGTGAGATCCTCAGACATTACCACTCTCAGGTCCTTCACATTACTTTTCCGCTCTATTGTGTGATTAGAGTTTGTAGTATATTCAGTTCTAACTATTATTTCCTCCAATTTTCCATAACGGAGTAGTTGGAATTTGTCTTCATTGAACATCATATTGTTCTCTGTTGCCCATTGGAAAACTTGGTTTATATCTTCTTGGAGATTTGCCGTGTCCTCAATGGATGACACTTTCATGTAGATCCTAGTATCGTCTGCAAAGGATGATACATGTCTTTCTATGTCTGATATGAGGATGAGGAACAGGATGGGGGTTAGTACTGTGCCTTGTGGAACAGAGCTTTTCACTTTGGCAGCTTCCGATTTAATTCTGTTTACGACTATTCTTTGTGTTTGACTAGAAAGTTGAAGATCCATCTGCCTACTTTGCCAATGATCCCTTTAGCACGTATTTTGTGTGCTATTACACCATGATCGCACTTCTTAAAGGCTTTTGCAAAATCTGTGTATACTACATCTGCATTCTGTTTGTTTTCCAGTGCATCCAAGACCATATCATAGTGGTCCAGTTAGCGCTTAATTCCATGTTTCAGATAATCTAGCATTCTTGAGGAGCTCAGTGATTCTTCGCCTTCTCCTGTAGAGGAAGCATCTCTCCAGTTTACTTCTTATCTTCTTTTTTCTTAGGGGAATATGCCTTGAACATACTTCAGCTACCAGAAAGTTGATCTTTTCAAGGCACTGCTTAGGGTCCATGTTATTTAAGATATCTTCCCAACAGGTTCTTGTTGTTGAAGTTGAATTTGGTGAAGGTACCCTCATAGCTGTATGCATTTTCCTGATTAGGACCCCTGTGATTGTAAGTCTGGACTTCGATTAGATGGTGATCAGAATTAGTTGTTTTTGATATTATGTTCCTTACCAGGTCCTCATTATTTTTGAAAATAAGGTCAAGTGGGTTCTCTAGTCTTGTTGGCTCCACTATCTGCTGACTTAGGGTGTGTTTATTGCAAAACTTCAGCAGCTCATGTGTGTGGGACACACACATGAGCTGCCTTCAGGGATCATTTCTGCTACAACATTATTTGCTACATTCTTCCACTTTGTATGTCTTAGATTGAAGTCACCAAGCAGCAAGATGTTTCGGGATGGGGCTGGAAGGTTTTCCAGACAATAATAAATTTTCGATAGCTGTTCCTTTAACTGTTGGGAAGTTGCATCTGGTGGCTTATATACAAGCACAATGACTAAGTTTTGGTTCCCGATATTCCATGCTTACAGATGCCCCAAGAATAGAATTTGCACCATTTTGCTTTTGGTTGGATACAATTATTACTGGATGTATTCCCAATTTGTGCAGATCCTAGAGCTACTTTACAGTCTACGATAGCCAAGCCAGAATCACCACCATCTGTTTTCAGGAGGCCAACATTTTCCCCGGAAGAGGACTCCTCTACTACATCTGTAATAGGAGCAGTGGCTGTGGAAGAGTGTTTAGCCAAATCCAGATTTGCACTATGGCTGGGGGCTGAGTCTAGGTCAGCCCTAGGGCTGGGGGCTGAGGTAGCTGATTCTTTTGTTTCCTATGTTTTTTTCAGTGGGTGTCTATTTTTGGGGCAACTGTTGAAGACTGGGCATTCTGAATGTTAAATTTTACTCCTCTCCCATCCTCCCATGCTCTATATATACTCTGGGTAGACTATCCAATAGTTCCTCTTTGTTTTCATGCTTATTATTTATTAATCTCCTGAGTACTTTCTTGATATCTGTCCATAGTTCCACATCCTTATTGCAGATCCAGAAACACCTTTCTAGATGAATGTCGTTTTTGGATGCAGTGTTTATTCTTGCACAGGAGACATGATGTTTTGTAAAGCAAAGGTTGCATCTGATTCTGGATTTTTTCCCAAGAGTCTTTTCACATGTCCCACAGGTATACTGTACTGCACGGGTATGTGGGATGTTTTTAATATGGAGACTTACTATACATTAAAAACATTTATGGTGTATAACATCACACACCCCACATACACGAGTCAGGTGCATGTTTTCTTGCTAAGGTTGGGTTATTGTAGTGTGGGGTATATGGCACTATTATGGTGGTATATGGTGCTATTATGGTGGTATATGGTGGGCCTGTGTGGTTGCCTGGTTGCCCTGACAGATGTATGGCTGTAACACATTACCCCAGGGTACATGGCACTTCTCGCATGCGATGCCACATTTTAGTTTAAAAACACTTCAATTATGTTTAATCACTATCCTTCCGTCGTTCCACTGACAATTTAGGTTCACTAGGTCTTTCCACTTTGTATCGGTATCCTAGTCATTTCATTATAAGTGGTAACTCAAACCTTTCTGTGTACACTTGTCACATGTCAACACCAGGGCAGGTAGATTGTCCCACACTACCACACTTTACTATTTTTTGTTTCTTTTATTTTATCAATCTGCTGTACAATGGTTATCACAAAGGATATACACTATATTTAATCAAGATACACTTTCTTACTTTTTTTGTTAACTTTTTTTTTTTTACTATGCCCCTGTGTTCCTCTTTCCCGCCTCTCGAACAGGTTTTCCCTGTTTATTCACTGTCTTTTCTATCCTCTTATGCTATCAAATATAATTATTTTAGTTTCTCCACACACTTCATTATCCTTAGCTCCAGGACTAGTCTTGTTGTCAACCTTTACAGCTTCTTCTGTTTCTTCTGTAGGAGTGTAGCAAATAATATTTTAGCAGAGATCACCCCAGGAGGCAGCTCAGATGAAAATTCACACACGAGCTATTAAATCTCTGCACCAAATTCACCTTAAACCAGCAAATATTAGAACCTACAAGACTAGAAAATATGCTGGACCTCATCTTCACTAACAACGACGATCTGACACGTAATATAACCGTATCAAAGACACTACACTCAGATCACAACATAATAGAGGTACAAATATGTATGCACAGGGCTCCTGACAAGCAAAATGTGATCAGTCACGAGGGTGTCTTCACAAAATTCAACTTCAATAACAAAAACATACAATGGGAACAAGTCAACCATGTGCTAAATGAAACAGGTTGGGAAGATATCCTAAACAACACGGATCCGAACCTTTGCCTAGAGAAAATAAACTCTGTGGTTCTTGATATCTCCACAAGGCACATTCCATTAAGAAAAAGAAAGAAAAGATGTAAACTAGAAAGAGAGAGACGCTCCCTATACAGACGACAGTAAAGAATCACAGAGCTGCTGAGAGGGGTCAATATATCTGAAATACGAAGGAAGGCATTGGTAAATGAAATAAAAAATATCGACCTTAAGCTGAATGAATGTTACAGCATTCTATGGAGAGGGAGCATGGACACTTTGGTCATCCCACACTCACTAAAAACAACAGACATAGCCCCACTCTACAAAGATGGCAGAGAGAGAGAGAGAGAGACAGAGAGAGAGAGAAGAAGGTATATAGTGGGTGGAAGAGAGAGGAAGTTAAGGAGTCTGGGGATGTGGTGAGAGGGAGGGAGACTGAATTAGTGGAAAATAAGCTGCTCAACTTTGTGAGTGGCGGCATGAATGAGTGTGGTTGGAGTGAGATCAGTGCTCACAGTCAACCTGCTCCCTAATCTCTGGTTTCTGTGTTCCAAGGAAAGGGGAGGGACTGTGTCTGTGAGCAGTGTCCTCGTAAACTACACAGTACAACTGCGATAATTTTGTGGCCATGGTAGGACAAGCCAGGGTGGAATGATATGGGTGGGAGTGGGCAATGTGAAGGTATAGTTGTGCTGGTAATGGAGAGGAGTAGAGAAGAATGTGGAGAGGAGTGGTGAGACAAGTGAGACTGGGGAGGGAGGGGAAAGCAACAAAATACAGGAACTGACAATTTACTCAAGACATCTGCTCCATTCCCTGTTCTGATATTTTTTTTTTTTTAAGTTTGGAGGGTTGTGACCTGTGCTGGTACTAAGCCCTTAGCCGGCACGCCCTTTGGTTGTTGTTGGGTGGCCAGGCTGAAGCTGTCTACACGGTTGCTGTATGTTTATCAATTACATTTATTATTTGAGAGGGTGTAGCATGTGTGGATTACACCTCCCTCGGCTGTATCGGCTGCTAATTAGTTGGTAATGCCCAAGGGAACACTGGTTGATCTCAGCTGAGTTTACATATTCTTTCGTCTTCGGTTGTTTGATCCAGTCTGCCGTTATATTAGGGAAGTACAAAGGTCTTGTACCTGGTTGCCTTTCTGCACCACGTTGTGGACATAGAAATGTTTAAACTCAGAGCATAGAGGTGCAGCCGTTGTGTTAGGTTTTTGGTCAGTTTGTCTCGCTCTTTGATTATTTCTTGACTAGGTAATGTAAGGCTTTTGCTCCTTTAGATAAATGAAGTAGATGTGACTTAGTGAGGACAGACCTGGCCTACTGATAACGTTATTACAATTATTATCTTCAAAGGGGAACCCCTTAAGAGGGTGCCTGATTTTTCCTTTTATCTTCCTCCAACTTTTTGTTTTTAGTTTGCTCGTAACTCGAAAAGGCCTCATCGAATCGGCTTCAAAATTTTAGTGCTTGTGCACTGTCACTCGAGCTTCAGAACCTTGCATTTATCTACATTGAACTGCATCTGCCACTTTTCTGACCAGGAATTGAGTTTGTCTAAATCCTCCTGAAGTTCCCTGACATCTACGTTTGAATCAATTATCCTACCTACCTTCGTATCATCGGCGAATTTGCTCATATCACTAGTAATTCCCTCATCAAGGTCATTGATATATATTATAAACAACAACGGGCCTAAGACTGATCCCTGTGGAACGCCACTTGTTACAGATCCCCACTCGGATTTAACCCCATTTATGCACACTCTCTGCTTCCTATTGGTGAGCCATGACTTGATCCATGACAACACTTTTTCCCTAATGCCATGAGCTGCCACTTTTTTTTAACAGTCTCTGGTGCGGTACTCTATCAAAAGAATTACTAAAGTCTAAATAAACAATATCGAATTCTTTATCGTGATCAACAGCCTCAAAAGCTTTACTGAAAAAGGTTAATAAATTAGATAGGCAGGAACGGCCCCTCGTGAATCCATGCTGGGTATCATTAATCAAATTATGGTTATCTAGATGGCTTCTAATAATATCAGCTATAATTGACTCTAGTAGTTTACCTACAATTGAGGTCAGGCTTATTGGGCGGTAATTTAGCGGTAGTGACTTGTCCCCTGCTTTAAAAATAGGAATTACATTAGCCATCTTCCACATATCAGACACTACACCTGTTTGAAGAGATAAATTAACAATATTAGTCAATGGTTCACAAAGTTCCATTTTACACTCTTTAAGAAACCTTGAAAAAAGTTCATCAGGGCCCGGGAATTTATTTTGCTTCAAACGGTCTATCTGTTTGATAACCATTTCGCTAGTGACTGTGATATTACATAATTTATCTTCTTCAGGCCCACTAAAAAATCTAATTATTGGGATATTATTAGTATCTTCCTAAGTGAAACCCGAGAGAAAATAATTCTTAAAAATAGAGCACATTTCATTCTCCTTGTCAATAAGATACCCAGAGTTATTTTTAAGGGGACCTATCTTATTTCTAACTTTTGTTCTATAAACCTGGAAAAAACCTTTTGGGTTAGTTTTCGAATCCCTAGCAACTTTAATTTCATAGTCCCGTTTAGCTTTTCTTACCCCTTTTTTTAACGTCCCTCTTAATGTCAATATACTGTTTCATAAGATGGTTCTCACCTCTTTTGATGTGCCTATAAATTCCTTTCTTCTTCCCTAAAAGATACTTGAGCCTATTATTCATCCATTTTGGGTCATTTCTATTCGATCTAATTTCTTTATTCGGGATAAATGTTCTTTGGGCAGCATGTATAATGTTAAGAAAGCTGTCATATTGATGGCTCTCTTCGTTACCCCAGTCCACAGATGATAAGTGTTCTCTAAGCCCATTGTAATCTGCTAAGCGAAAATCTGGGACCGTTACTGAGTTATCTACTATCATATTTCCATTCAATGCTAAAAGTAATTGATTTGTGGTCGCTTGCGCCGAGTTCCTCTGTGTTATTCATTCCACTACAGCTAGTATGTCTGGTGTTGCTTCTCGTACCGTCATGCATCTCATTCTGATGCATCTAGTCCCTTTTCGATATTTAAGAAAATAATGGATGTCTCTTTAGTTGTTGGGATCTGGTGAGATTCTAGGGACTTTCTTTCTACGAGGGTATTTCTCTCCTCATTAGATAAATGGATGTCTTCGGTCCTTGATTTATCTTATTGGGGGCATATTTGTTTTAGTGTGGGAGTGTGGTTGGAGACTGTGTGATTGTGGATGTTGAAGATAATATGAGTGGTTCGGAGGTTGAGTGTTGTAGTGTCTTGTGTCAGGGAATAGTGCATGCAAGACGGAGGGAGACCTGTGGGTGGTGGGATTCTGGGAAGAGGAATGGAGGTTATTCATCTCTGTGGTATTTGCTCATTGCTGTTCTGATTCACCATGATTGGTGGACTGCTTTTGTATCATTTCTCTAGGTCATCCTTGCCTGTTTATGATTGAGCCCTGGTGTATTTCAAATGTCTGTCTGTGGCCTAGACTCTATACTCTGCCCACCTTTCATTTTTCCTCTAATTTTTGTCAAAAAAACGCCCTCGTGTGCTTCTATAAATATTGCAGAACTTTCTCCTTCATAGCACATTCTTTGGCCCCATGACTCGAGTCTCTTCCAATCTTTTCTCGATGCCCTTAACAATCTTGCTCCTTCCATCATGTTTAAAGGCGAATGGGAATCTAACTCTTTGCTTCCTTTCCTTGATGTAAATGTCCATCACTACAGGCTTTTGTTTTTCCGTTTATTGCAAGTCTATGCACAGTGGCATGTACATTCACTACTTTTCTTAACATGCTCCCTCTGCCAAGAACAGTGTTCCTATTTCTCTCTCTCCGTGCCCTCCGCGTTTGTGACCCTCAGTTCTCAGACTCTTTACTACTGTGAAGTCTCCTGTTCTCTGCCTTCCCTGTATTTCCAGTGTTTATAATTTCAACAACTCTCTCCGTTCTCTAGACATGAAACTTACTCTTCGTCAAACTAACACCTTTCCCAGTAATCTTTTTTCCTACTATTGATGCCTCTGGAGTCTACTCTATGTCCTGCTCATCTTGTTCTCTTAAATACTTTGGAGAAACTGGCCGCTCTCTTCTGACACTTAAAGAACACAAAAAAGTGTTAGATTTGCTGACAACAATAATGCTCTTTTCTGTCATGTTGGAGATCACAGTCACCCTATTGACTGGTCCTCTGCTAAACCTATCTACCCTTCTAGCCGCATTCATCGTCGCCGTCTTGTTGAAGCATCCCTTATACATAACTTTCCTAATATGAATCTTAGTCTTGGCTTTGTCTCTGTAGATGCCTTCCTTTCTCATTACATTGTCAAATGCTCCAAACCTCAGAACACTCTTGACTTAACATGATCTTTTCTTCTTCTCCTTCTCTCTCTCTACCTCTTCATCTTTCCTATTTTTCTTTGTCTTCTTTTTTTCTGCCTAGGTGTGTTCTGTCCTTTAGTTTTATCCCCTGTGTTTTTGGTCCCACCGTTGTGGGCCATAGCTCTTCTGCAGTGCTCCTTTTTCTTGTTCTTAGACTTACTTCACTTCTACTTCCACTACTACTACTGTTACTACTACTACTACTGTTACTACTACT
Source organism: Cherax destructor (assembly GCA_009830355.1). Classification (NCBI taxonomy): domain Eukaryota; kingdom Metazoa; phylum Arthropoda; class Malacostraca; order Decapoda; family Parastacidae; genus Cherax; species Cherax destructor. The sequence continues at coordinate 25,661 of WNWK01003898.1, forward strand.
ACTACTGTTACTACTACTACTACTGTTACTACTACTACTACTGTTACTACTACTACTGTTACTACTACTACTACTGTTACTACTACTACTACTGTTACTACTACTACTGTTACTACTACTACTACTACTACTACTGTTACTACTACTACTACTGTTGCCTCGCTTCACTCCCCTTTCTCTCTCCCACTACTACTACTTCCACTACCAGCATTACCTCTGCATAACTCCACTTATTCCTTCCTCTCTCTCTGTCCCGTCCCTGTCTCCCTTCCCCGTCGTGTGTTAGTGTGACTTGTAAATGGTCCAAGTCGGACCGAAACGTAGTCATAAGCTTTCCTCTCCTATGTGCGGGTTATTTGTGTATTGTTCCAGTCACGGTGTTGTGCCTTTGTGTTCTTAATAGCACACTTGCAAGAGTGTATTGATGAACAGTGTCGTCTGTGGTTGCACCTCGCCTCTTATTACCCTCCTTATTCTCATATTTTTTTTTTCATTTGATCCCTGGATTAGTCCCACCTCTCGTCTATATGGGCTTACCTATACGTGATTACAGGGGTCGAATCTCAGCTCCGGGGCCCGCCTCTTTGCTAGTCGTTACTAGGTTCACTTTCTCCTGACTGCAAGAGCCTTAGTGCACTTCTTAAAGCTATGTATGGATCCTTCGTCTGCGACTCCACTATTCAGGTCGTTTCACTTCGTAACAACTCTAAGACTGAAGAAGTACTTCCTAGCATCCCTGTGACTCATGAGTTTTTTCAACTTCCAGCTGTGTTCTCGTGTTTCCCTCCTCTCGAACAATCTATCCCTGTCATTTCCCATCAGTCCTTTGTATGTTGTTATATCTTCCCTATTCCTTCTAATTTCATTAGATTTAGCTCTCCTTATGTCCAGGACTAATCTCGTTGCAATCCTCTGCACTTTCTCTAGATTCCTGACATGCTTGACTAAGTATGGGCTACATAATGACGCTCCATACTCCAATTTGGACCTGACATATGCCGTATACAATGTCTTGAATGATTCCTTTCTTAGGTTTCAAAAATCTAGTTTTAGCTTAGCTAGATGTGCGTTCTGCAGTATTTAATAGGTTGATGTGAACCTTAGGCAATTTAATCGGTACTATGTTTACTTCGAGGACCTTCACCTTGAGTGAAGTTTGTAGCTTTTGACCCCTGAGTCTACATTCCTTCTTTGGTCTTATTTGCCTATATTCAACCTTCATAACTTTACACTTGCTGGGGTGAATTCTGGTAGCTATTTGTCACATTAGACCTGAAGCCTGACCAGGTACATTTGAAGTCTGTCCTGGTTTTCACCTGTTGTATTATCCTAGTTAGTTTCCCATCATTTGCAAACAGGGATATCTCTGACTCTTTGCCTTCTATCATGTCATTCACATAAACAAGAAATAATATCAGTCCTGGTACTGATCCTTGTGGAACCCCACTCGACACATGCGCCCATTCAGACATTTCTTCCCGGACAATAATTCGTCGTTTCTTGGTCCTAAACTGCTTGTATTCTCATTAGTTTCACATCATCTGCGAACAGGGATACATCTTAGTTTCTCTCTTCCGTCATGTCGTTCACGTACACAAGAAATAGTACAAGCCCCAGTATTGATCCTTGTGGAACCTCACTGTGGCAAAAACTATACACTCTAAAAATGTGCAATTCACCCATCTTTCATTTACCTCACTTCTCTAGCAGGTTTGTAGGAGAGGATTTCCTATCTCTAAAACCGTGCTGATTGTTGTTTATAAATCCTCTCCATTTCAGGTGCTCCGCCACTCTTTTGATAATCTCTATATCCTTACTATACATGTCAGCGATACCAGCCTTTACTTTAGCGCTACCTGTCAGTCGTCTTTCTTGAATATTATGACAACATTTGCTGTCTTCCACGCCTCTGGCAGTTACTCTGTGTCGATTAACTCTTTGAAGATTGTAGCCAGTCGCTCGAACAGTGATTCGGCTCCCATTCTCAGTACCCACCGAGAGATTTTATATGGAACCATAGCCTTGGGGTCATCTAGCTCACACAACAGTTTCCTCACCTCTTCTTCTGTCTTACGTATTGTGTCTGGTAGTCTATGGCCCTAGTTCCTCCGAGAATTCCTTCTTATATTTCTTCCTAACCTCCTTCCAGATTTCCTGGTAATTTCTTGGAAGCTATCGTCCTTCCTTCTTCACCTTGATTACCTGGTATTTTACTGTTGTATTCCTCCTGAAGTGGCTGTATAGCAACTTTGGATTAGACTTGGCTTTCGATGTTGTGTCTTTCTCAAATTGGCGTTGAGGCATAATCGTTTCTGATTCTTCTCTCTCTTTCTTAGCCTTCTGTATATCTTCCATGCTCTAGAACTTTTAACTTTTGCGACTCTGTACCTCTGGGTGATTCATGGGCTCACTCTGATCCTGCTAATGCTTTTTTTCAGCTGGTATGAATCTCTTCTCTGCCTCCTACCTCTTTTAGCTACATAATCTATTTCATTTGCTATCTTCCCTTCCAGTTTCCTTTCTCTCTGCACCAAATTCTGGAATTGCCTCAGTCCTGTATATTCATTTAATTTTAAGTTCCATTTCTATCATCCTTTCCATGCTATCTCTTTCCATCTTAACTTCTACGAAATATTAGGAAACTCGAATTTAGTATCTCTTATGTCAGAATTTTTCAGGGTGAATACATCATCTCGCTTTACTAGTTCATCCTCTCCTGTCTCCCTGATATGTTGGTGCATGTCACCTCCAGCATCTTAACCTTCCATGTTTCTGGTCTCCTGTTTGGCTCCAGGTTTTTCCAGTCTATTTCTTTGTTGATAAAGTCTCCCATAATTAGCATTGCACAACTAACGTTGGCTCTTCCAGCTTAGCCACCTCCACTATTGTGTCGACCATTGCTCTTTGTCATTGTCATTGTCCAGAGATGGGACACAGAAACAAGGGGTCACAAATGGAAGTTGAAGACTCCGACGAGTCAAAGGGATGTTAGGAAGTATTTCTTCAGTCAAAGAGTTGTCAGGAAGTGCAATAGCCTAGAAAGTGACGTAGTGGAGGCAGGAACCATACATCTTACCAGAAGATATAAGAAACACGGCTGGAACAAGTGTAGAAGTCTTCAAGAGGAAACTGGACAAGTATCTTCACCAGGTGCCAGATCAACCTGGCTGTGATGGATATGTGGGGCAGCGGGCCTGCAGCAGCAACAGCTTAGTTGATCGGACAAGCACCAGACGAGCCTGGCCCATGGCCGGGCTTCGAGAGTAGTGAAACTCTCAAAACTCTTCAAAGGTATATCAAAAGTATTTCAGGTTATAGTTTCACATCATATGTCAGTTCATGTGGTTGCTCTCACTTTGACACGTTTCCGCCATGTGGCATTTATCTACTATAAATTCCAATATTCTTTTACATTTACAGCTATATTTGTCCCATTTACCAAGACCTTCTGGCAAACCTATACACGCATTTTGATATCCTTTTCTCTGACATTTTCTTGTAAAACTGTGTATTAAGTCAGCCTTGTCTGTGTATTGGACTGACTCCTTCATCTTTTTTAGTTATTTTTATATCGAAGAAAATCAAACTTAGGTTACGGCTCTCTTAGGTATTCAGCTTCGATCCGCGTTCCCATAATCTCAAGCATACCCGGTCAGAGAGAGTCCCTGCTTATCCACACTGTCTCTGCCACAGAGTATTTTGTAAGTAGTGATCAAGTCTTCATTTGATTGTGTATGTTCATCTAATTGTGATATCAGGGGACGAGTCTCGTTTTTTTGGCTCCGTATGACAATATTTGCCTGAGTTTTTCTCGGTGTCTTGTAACACTAGCAGAGCCTGCGGGTCCTAGAGACTCGCACGATAAGCTTTGTTATATGGTGTACTGGAGGAAAAGGGATGGGCCGGTAGGAGGAGGTGGTGACCTAAATGATAGCGGAGAAGATCAGAGTTGACAGCCTGCTCCAAGAATCCTCCACTCACCCATAATTACCCCCGAAATGATACTCATCCGCTGGTTGCCGTGTAGGCGCAGTTATTCATATAGTTCCTCTTGTGTCTGTGTTGGATCCTCTGTTGCTGCTTCTGTGGCAGCTGTTGCCGCCTCCGGTGGTGGTGGTGGTGTTGGTAGTACTGCTGGTGTTGCTGCTGCTGCTGCTGGTGATGGAGCTGCTTGTGCTGGTGCTGCTGTTCGTGCTGCTGCTGCTGCTTCTGATAGTGGTGGTGGTGCTCCTGCTGTTGGTGATGCTGATGGTGGTGCTGCTCCTGCTGGTGGTGTTGACAGTATTGTTGGTGCTGCTGCTGCTGCTCCTGGTGGTGGTGGTGGTGCTTGTGCTGCTGCTGCTCCTGTTGTTTCCTTTCAGTAGCAACCGCTGCTGCTGCTGCTGCTTACACCACTTTTTGTTTGAGCTTCTTACCTCATTTATTGACATGTGCAGATAAAGCTGATATCATCTACTGCGGGTTTCAACCTTCGTTTTTTGGTGCAGAAGCATTTTTATGTAAAACAGTTAATCAGGTATCCCCGAAGGGCGGATCTTTAAGTAGTTGCCTGAATTTTTTGTCTGCTTCGCATTTTTCGACTGTATTTCACTCATAACTCGAGAACCCATCATCCGATCGGTTGTATATTTTGAACGCTATTGTACAGTAACGGGGATCAGATTGTAGGAACCACTGGTATGTGTGGGTGTCCTATGGCCAAAGTTGTTGAAGCCATGCCCAGCATCCTGGAATGGCTGAGATAACTTTCAAAATCCTCAGTGGCGGAGCTTCTACCATGGAAAAAAAGTTGCCTCCTAATGCGACGACAGTGGAGAGTGTAATTCAGGTGTGTCGGTGCACAGTTGATCATTTTGTGTGTAAAATGGTGTGAAATTTAATGGCTGATGCAACTTAGTGCCAGGTTAGTGCCAGGTTAGTGCCCCTTGAGTTTCGTTTGCGTACAGGGGAATTTCTTGTAGTAAAATTGCAAAAAAAAAAAAAAATGGAATGAATGGTATGATTTTCTGGCCACGAGACTCCCGCTGCTATTGGATAGAATAAGTCCCAGTTTGCCAGTTTTACTGAATAAATACTGCTATTCATTTTATTTATTAAGTAAAGAATGCTTCTTCTGATTGGCTTCAAAATATTATTGACGATGACTTCTGTAAGAAGGATGATATACCTTACGCTTTTCCCATGTAAATGCAAATTTGAAATTGGACTGAAATACTTAAAACAAAAAATAACTGGAATCTGATCAATTACTGGATAATGCCTTTTCTGATCGGCTTCACACTTTTACCATTGGTGGGCTTTATTAAATTTTAATTTATCAGTTTTACTAGGTAAATTGTTTCCCATATATTAATTGGAGAATGCCTCTTCTGATTGGTTTCAAACCATACTTAGAAAAAGATTGATATATTTAAAAGAGTGTGTAGAGGATATTTTGCCACCTTTAATATCGAAATGGTATTATAGTATTATTTTACATTATTACATTATTTTGCCGTGAAATGAATGGAAGGTTTCATGGGTTTAAGCTGCGTAGGCACAAATTTTTATTGGATTCTGAGCAATAACTGGAAAATGCATCTTCTGGTTGGCTCTAAACTTTTCGTGCTGATGTGTTTTGCTCAAAGGAAGAAACCTCTTGATGTTAAATTATGTAAATTATAATGGGCCAACTTTATTAATCAGTTGGTTTTAGTAAAATAACTGAAGAATGTCTCTTCTGATCAGAAATAAGTCAGTGTTTAACTTTATTCGGTTACCTGATTAATTAAATCAGCATAATAGTTGACTATTGTGCTGATTTAATAATAATATAGCATATGTGTGACCTTAAGACCATCGTTAAAAAATTACATGTTGTGTACATTAACTTTACGCAAAACTTTTTTCTGTTGATTTTTGCCTGTGTGGCTCCCAATTTTTTTTATGGAATTTGAAAAAATTCCATAAAAAATAATGATTTCCATGTGATAATTTCTTGGGGTCGCATCTGATTATCTTCAACCCTTCCATGCTGATAACCTGATTATGCACCTTCTGAACGGCATCAGGTTTAATGTTATACTGTATTTTTGGATGTCTCTTTGGTCTCTTTGAAAAGTTTTAGATAAATTTGGCTGAGTCCTAATTTATCAATTTCATTGATATCTGGAAGTTTCCATGTGATGACTTGTGAATGACTCTTCTAATTACCTTCAGGTCTTCACTGATAACTCTGGTCAACAACATCAACAACAAAAATTTCGTTGCCAAAGACATTTGAACGTAATTAGGGTATTTTGGGGTTGCTGAATTCGAATATGTAGTAGGTTTTTCAAATTTGTTCTAGTTTGTGAGATATTGCATACCTACCCTCAGTTAACATGGAACTTAGCCATAACGCGCGTATTTGTATTTGACAATTTGTACATACAGATAGATTTAATAAAGATTAGAATTTTATATTTAAACGAAAGGAGTTGTATCAGCAATGACCACGTTACAATATTGTAACCTTTATTTTGCTATTTTTTTCCATATAAACATGAGTTCTTTACAAAGTGTCTGCTGGAACAATCCCAGTGCATTTTGCTACTTTTGTGGCGAATACTCTTTGCAAAAAAGAAAGAAAAAACATCACAGATTTTGTAAAGTAAGTTTATCTTGCTTATTTTGTAATGACGCTGGAGAACAAGACAAGTCTTGGGCTTCCCATATGGTTTGCGAAACCTGCGTAGCATGCTGACCACACTGCAAAAATAGGCAAAGGAAGAGTTTAAACTTCAGTGTACCTATGATGTGGAGAGAGCCGAAAAAACACCATGACAATTGTTATATCTGTATGGTCAATTTGAAAGTTTTCAATCATTACAAGAAAGTCATGTGGGAATATCTTGATTTTGAGTCAGCAAGGACACCTGTGATACACAGTAAAGACATTACCATACCAGTGTTTACAACACTGCCTGACCTTTCGTTGTCAGATGTTGAAGAAACTCAGGGTTTAGGATGCCAAACAGGTGATAGCAGTGTAAGTGAAAATGAAGTAAACATTTCAACAGCCCAGCAGTTCTCCCAATAAGAACTCAATGATCTGATATGTGACCTCAGTCTGTCTAAGCAAGCATCTGAACTTTTAGGATCCAGACTAAAAGAAAAAACTACAACAAGAAGTTAAAATAACAGCTATTTACAAGGCAGATGACAGGTCCTAAGCTTCGAACTATAGACCAATAAGTCTAACCTCCATAGTTGGTAAATTTATGGAATCAATAATTGCCGATGCAATTCATAGCCATCTTGAAAGGCATAAATTGATTAATGAAACTCAACACGGTTTTACAAAGGGGCGTTCCTGTCTTACGAATTTACTAACTTTTTCCACTAAGGTATTTGAGGAGGTAGATCATGGCAATGAATATGATATTGTGTATATGGACTTCAGTAAGGCTTTCGATAGAGTTCCACATCAGAGGCTATTGAGGAAACTTAAGGCACACGGAATAGGAGAAATTTTTTCCTGGGTAGAGGCATGGTTGACAAATAGGCGGCAGAGAGTTTGCATAAATGGAGAGAAATCAGAACGGGGGCACGTCTCAAGCGGTGTTCCACAGGGGTCAGTTTTGGGCCCCCTGTTGTTTACAATTTACATAAACGACATAGATGAGGGAATAAATAGAACATAAGGAAATTTGCTGATTACACCAAAATAGGCCGTCCAATTCATTCTAATGAGGACATTAGAGCACTCCAGGATGATTTGAATAGACTGATGCAGTGGTCGGAGAAGTGGCAGATGCAGTTTAATGTAGACAAATGCAAAGTTCTAAATGTTGGGCAGGACAATAACCATGCCACATATAAACTGAATAATGTAGATCTTAATACTTGTGATTGCGAGAAGGATTTAGGAGTTCTGGTTAGCAGTAATCTGAAACCAAGACAACAGTGCATAAGTGTTCGCAATAAAGCTAATAGAATCCTTGGCTTCATATCAAGAAGTATAAATAATAGAAGTCCTCAGGCTGTTCTTCATCTCTATATATCCTTGGTTAGGCCTCATTTAGATTATGCTGCACAGTTCTGGTCACCGTATTACAGAATGGATATAAATGCCTTGCTCCTTCCTTAAGTGAATGTAACCTGACCTGGCTGGGTCGGGGCATTGGGTTAAGCCGGTTGGAGACTTGGATCTGCCTCGCATGGGCCAGTAGGCCTGCTGCAGTGTTCCTTCTTTCTTATGTTCTTATGTTATGGTCACCGTATTACAGAATGGATATAAATGCACTGGAAAACGTACAAAGGAGGATGACTAAGTTGATCCCATGTATCAGAAATCTTCCATATGAGGATAGACTGAGGGCCCTGAATCTGCACTCTCTAGAAAGGCGTAGAATTAGGGGGGATATGATTGAGGTGTATAAATGGAAAACAGGAATAAATAAAGGGGATGTAAATAGCGTGCTAAAAATATCCAGCCAAGACAGGACTCACAGCAATGGTTTCAAGTTGGAAAAGTTCAGATTCAGGAAGGATATAGGAAAGCATTGGTTTGGTAATAGAGTACCGTCATAGAAGCTAAGACGTTGTGGAGTTTTAAAAATAGGTTAGATAAACACATGAGTGGGTGTGGGTGTGTGTGAGTTGGACCTGACTAGCTTGTGCAAGTTGATTGTTCTACCTAATTGTATTACTACTACTACTACAACTTATATTACTACTACTTCTACCACCACTAGTATTACACCTCACTCTGAACCTATATATACCCTGTGTGTCCATGTATTGTTTGTAACGGCTTGAAAAAGCTCCTGGTGAGCGAAACGTTACCACAATAAAATGTCACATTAGTTGCATTTGTGTCCTTTTACTTAACATAAAAAAATAATTTCAATGCGATTTGTAAACTAGCCCCGCCTGATCAATATATTTTTCACATGTTTTACTTTTTTCAAAGGGATACCAAATTTACCAAAAACTAGAGCCAATCAAGCAAAACCGATGACATGATCAGAATCAGTACCAAGAACTTACCCTAAAGTCGGTATAATATCAGTGACCAAAATATGAGTTTTGACCAGTGAAATATTAAACTTCATTATCGACTTATGCCGTTGATAATAGTCGTGTGAGTTGAGACACAATACGGGAATACCTTCCTCGGATCGAACAACGACCGAAATACATGTAGTTCTATTTAACCTCATTATTAACGTTTTGTTTAAGCAAGGGTTGATTGCACTTAAAACTTGATTTGGAAATTTTCCGGTTTTATGTCAACCATATTTGGATGAAAAAGCAATTATGGACCCCGAGTATCCCACACGCATATTATCTTGTCATAGAATTTTAACATAGCTGC
>WNWK01003898.1:40000-153215 GCA_009830355.1 Cherax destructor
TTCATTGTTTCATTTTTTTAAGCAAATCTTGATTTTAAGTTTAAAAATCGCCCTTTAGATTAGGAACAATTAAGTTTTAAAAATGTAACAATTGTTGGATATATCTGAGAGGAATTATTAGCATTGATGCAACTGAAATGAGGCGGCAACCATTTACAAAGTCCTCTCCTAAATATATTGGGAAATTTCTGATTTGTTTTTTTCGTTTTGTCCAGAGAGTTTATTGAAGAAGAAATAAATAAAAATGGCTTGGACTATCGTATTTTTAGATAAGATATTGATACAACATGTTGCGTAAGATAGCCATAACTGTCTGCCAAATACAGCAATTGAAATGAAGATTTGTATTTATTTATACAGTTACGAGCATGATTGTAACAAAAAGAGATGTAATAAATAGAAATACTCGATAAACTAAAAATTCAGATTCATAAATTCTTCAATTCTCAAAATGTAAAACTAAATATATATATATATATATATATATATATATATATATATATAAATTTCATTTTTATTTTCAAATATATTTTAAAGCTTTAATTTGAAATATATTTAGGTTTATCTTCAGTATTGTCAAATGACATTAATTACACACCTCGGGGGGTTTATACAAATTATAAAATTTGATATAAGTACAAATTTTTACCCCCAATTTTTTTTAAGGGGGTTTGAGTTTTATCCAGTTTGACAAACTCTGGTTATGAGACACAAACATACGTACACGCTCACGAACACACACACACACACACACACACAGTAGCGGCCAGTGAAGAGGCGGGACCAGGAGCTATAACTCGACCCCTGCAACCACAACTAGGTGAGTACAACTAGGTGAGTACACACACACACCCACTCACCCCCCACACACACACACACCCACCCATACACCCCAAACACACCCAAGCACATACCAAACACCCCCCACACCCCATACCCCCACCCTCCCCCCACACACACGCACGCGTGCCTTTTCTTTCTCGTACACACTTAAAGTCAGAAGTACATCTTGCTACTACTGCTTACACTTTGGTGTACATAAAAGGGTATACAAACTCATCTGAGTTTCTTCCTAATTTCTTAATAGTTCTTGTTCTTAAAGCATTTAATTTCATTTCCATGGGGCAGTGGAGAGAAATTCTTCGTGTGTAAGCCATACATGTTGTAAAAGGCGACTAAAATGCCAGGAACAAGGGTCTATTAACCTCTTCTTCTGTAACAACTAAAAAATCGAGAAATAAGAGAACTTTTAAATCTGGGATGTTTGAAAGTGCATAGTTGAAGTACTGATGAGAATAAAGAGTTGATTGTGAATACTGTGAATGAAAAGAAGCTAGATGCTCTTATATCAGTGAAACAGCTGAAGGCGTAGGAGAATTTCAGGGGGAGGTGTAAATGTTGTTATATCGTGTGTATCTGAGAGAGAGTTAGAGCTAAAGAGAGAGAGAGAGAGAGAGGCAGTAATATTAAGTGATGGACTATGGCAGTAGAAGAGGGGTATAAGTGTATCAATTCAAAAATTATGTGGATTGAAACAAGCGTGTGATATGAGATGTGGATTATAGTAATTGTTTATGCACCTGTATATGAGTGGAGAGAGAGAGAGAGAGAGAGAGAGAGAGAGAGAGAGAGAGAGAGAGAGAGAGAGAGAGAGAGAGAGAGAGAGAGAGATTTGAAGATGTTAAGCGAGTGTTTAGTAAGTTTTGAGCTAAATAAGAAAATAATTATATTTAAAATATAATTGTTGGTGACGTAAATGCTGAAGTGGGAGTAAGTGTTGTAGAGGGCAGAGTAGGCAAGTTTGGAGTGCCAGGTGTAAGTGGTAACAGGGGACCTGTAATTGAGGTATGGATAGAAAGAAGTTTGGTAGCAAGTAATACGTATTTTAAGGAGAATAAATAAGTACACGAGATACAATATAGGCCGGAATGACAGCAGTTTGTTAGGCTGTGTATTAGTTATGAAAGGTTGATGGTTAGTCTTCAGGATATGCATGTTTTTTTTTAATAGGGAAGACACATATATGATATTATTTAGTGGAAGCTACAGGGAGAGTAAGAGGTAGATGGGATACAACGAGATTATCATCAGTGGGTAAAAAAGTATTTTGGATTTTCTTTATAATTTCACTTATGCCTTTTACCTCTCTCTGTCTCTCCTGGACTCTGTATGATGGTTTCAATTTGAGCTTAACATTTTCTTATTCACTAATTTTCGTTCAGAGAGTCTGCTGCTTTTGAGAGCTCTTTTATTCATCGCATTTCCTTATAGAGGGCACACCTGTCCCTTTCCAACGTGCACCTTCTGGTATGTGTCTGGAACATACTTCTAATGCTTGAGATCATTCTCTCGATATACTGGTTTAAGTCCTCGTTTATCATATTGTCTTCTCAGCATGTTTCAGTAAGCTCACTGTTTTATTATCTCCCAGTTGATTCCCTTATAGTTAAAGTTAAATTTGTTGAACGTTCCCTCAATCAAGGTTGAGTGTGTTTTGCTGATTTTGACCACTGGGATGTATATTTCAACTTCTGTTAAGCTGTGGTCTGAGTTTACTCTTTTCGACACTATAATTTTCCGAACAAGGTCTTCATTATCAATGAATATGAAGTCCAAAGTATTTTCTTGTCTTTTTGGTTCTGCTATTTGCTAGCATAAGGCAAATTTGTTGCAGAGGCTTAGTTCAGTTGTATAAGACTCTTCATTCAAGGTAGTTCCTGGGATTCTTTCTGCTATTAGGCTACAGTCTTTGCTGCATTCTTCCATGTAAGGAATCTTTAGTTGAGGTCTTCAAGCAGTAACATATTTGTGTCTGGGTTTGATCAATTTTCAAGACAGTACAGACAGTGCTCAATTTTCAAAAGTTGGTCTTTTAACTGTTGGGAAGTTGTATGTGGTGTTTCAACACAGAATAACTAGAATTTTATTTTCAATTTTGACCACCAGAGCATCGACCATTTCGTTCGTAGTATCAAGTATCTTGTTGCATATGAGAGAGACTGTAATTTACAGTTCCCCACCCCCCTTGTTTTTCCGGTCGCAGCTGAGTATATTGTACCCAGGTATCGGTATTTCTTTGTCAAAGTTGCCGTTTACACGGGTTTCCACGAAGGAAGGAAACATTGCATTCGACTCTGAGACCGCTGATGAACGGTATTTTATTGTTATTGTTACTTGGTTGAAAATCCTGAATGTTTGCAAAAAAAACAATGTTATATGCTGGTAGCTCTGGTAGCAACATTGTTATATGCGTGTGAAACATGGTCTCGAATGTCGCAGAAAGGAGGAGGTTGGCGGCCGTGTAGATGTCGTGTTTGAGGTCAATGTCTGGCGTGAATATTATGTGGAGAATTCGGAATGTGGAGACTGAAGGTTAATAGTTGACGGAAGTATGAATAGGATGGCATATAAATCTGGGACAGAGGAAAAGATGGGGTCATCCCAGGGAGGGATGAGGGAGAGGGAAAGAGAGGTTTTAAATGTTAGGGGTTTGGACATCCAACAAGTGCTTTTTATGGTTTGACGTGCTGCTGGAGTGTGAGCAAGGTAAAATTTGTGAAGGGGTTCAGGGAAACCGGTTAACCGAAGTTGAGTCCTGGAGACGGGAAGTAGTGTCTCTGCTCTGAAGGATGGGTGGGGAAGTTGCCTTTCGGAGAGTCATCCGAACTCTGATTTCACCATGCTTCTGGCAGGACAGTGATTTCACCATGCTTCTGGCAGGACAGTGATTGATTGAATGACAGTAAAATTTTATTTTATGGGGGGATAGTGTCACCTTACCCCGATGAAGTAAAAGCGTGCAATAAAAGCTTGAAGGTGGGTGGTTCTTTGATTTTGGTGAATGACTCTTGATCCAACGAACCTCAGCAACCCTCCCCTTCCTCAAATGAACAGAATTTCTAAACGAAACATTCCTGTAAATTACATCTGTAATTACATCTGTAATTTACAGAAATTAACTTCTTCCCCCTAGAAAAATGGATTTTTTTTTATACTTTTCATCGGATCTGCCGTGCGTGTTTATCTGATGTTTGTGGACCATTTTGAGAAATTGATGCGTGAACTGGGTTAATTACGCACCGCCTCAAAAGCTGGATTTGAGCCTCCATTTATGTGAGGTGTGTTAGAGTCACGAGTTCGTGAAGCAGGTCACAAGTGAAGGTCTTGGGAGCAGGTCACTGGTCAAGTCCAGGGTCAGGGTCAGATCAACAAGTGAGATCACTGGCTAGGCTGTGAGTGGGATCATGAATCAAGTAATAAGTGGGATCGCGAGTCAAGGGGTCAAGTCATGTGTGATATAGTGCGTCAGGGTTTTAGTCATGAGTAGTATCCTGAGTCAAGGGTTATGAGTGAGGTCACGACTCATATCACGAGTAGATCAAAATATTTGTCAGAAATCAATCTACATTACTTTGTGACAAATCATGATTCATAGGAATTAATGAGCTCAATACTAGAATCTTATAATAAAAGAGATAAAAAAAACATTTCGATCGATCAATCTGTCTTCATGTGATCTACGGATTCTGAGGAAATATATGTACAAAGAAGGCAGTGATTAACAGACAAGGTAGATCCGGTGCACTCGAATCTATACTGTTAAATCTCAGAATTCGGAGAGAACGTGAACACACACACAAAAAAAATTCTTGAATAATACTAAGCTAATATTGTAACACACAGTTGAAATACAATTACTACATTATTTATCTATACAGGTTATTTATATTTAACCCCAACTCTGCTAGGGTGAGATTGATATATGCTGAATGATTATCATCTCTGGGAGGATCAAACTCTGTTGCAATTGGTAACTCAATTTCTGGTTGAGGAGGATCTACACTGGCATCCACAAATGATACTTGAGGACTTCTCAATACTTGTCGTGTACGTAGGGAATAACGACATTCAGGTTGATCATCTGACTGATCATAAGAAGTAGAGGGTACAGCAACAGGAGAATTGTCAGAGTCTGTCTCGCTTGTCTGGTTGTCAGGGTTGTCAGGGTCCTCATCCTCATCCCATACTAACTTCATATGATATAAATGCGATTCTTTAAACTGACCTGTACTAATTTCTCTAACCCTATACTTATTGCCATTAATATTTTCGACTACTCGGTAAGGACCAACAAACTTTTGGTCGAGTTTTAGCATTGCTGAAGTTTTGTTAAAGTTAGTCAGCATAACTCTCGAACCTACTTTAACTTTGGTTGGTTTGGCATGAGTGTTAGTTACTCTTGTAAATTCTGCTGTTGACTTATGAAGTGTTTCACAGATTCGTCTGAAAACACTCTGAGCTTGACTGGTATGAGTTGCAATGAAATCATCAGGATTGTAAGTTGGTTTCGGATTAGAATATAACAACTCATAAGGCAAATGCTTATCAACACCGTACAATGCATTATGTGGGGTGTCACCTATAGAAGCATTATAAGCAGAATTTATTGCACACTGAACATCAGGTATAACTTCATCACAGGTCGCACTATTGGGATTGATAGTGGCTCTCAAGACGTCAAGTACTTTCTTATTCGTTCTTTCCGCTAAACCATTACTGGCAGGATGGTGAGGGACAATGGTTGATTTTGTAATCTTTTACAAAGTACACAAGTTTTCTAGAATCTCATTACAAAATTCACCTCCATTATCTGTTATGAGGGACTTAGGAGTGCTTTCTTACTGAAGGAAAGAACAGGCTCGGTGGAGTGGATTGGACTCTTCCTGGTTGAAATAGGTAACGCTATAACACGAAATACTAGCATGGCAGAAACAGATCGTACATGCAATAATTACTCGACATACAAACCCTTCACTTTACAAGAATCACTGTCAACTAGGACATTATCACTATCTGGAACACAACAACAACAGACACCCTAGTGAGCACTAGGCACAGAAACGTCTTTCTGCATAGCTTGTGACATAAGCAAGAGATGGCATAACTCATTGCAAGCAGTCTTTCTTCAACAAGGCGTCCCCTGGGGAGGAACTACCACTTGAACAAGAGCCATCACAGGGATAGTACACTATCCTGCGTGCAATTATGACTGGAGGTCTGATCTACTCTGTAACTCGATGGTAACTGACTCTAGGAGGGCCGAGGGGCGTTCATATTCGAAGACTGACCTTTGACACTGCTTAGGTCATCAAGAATGTAACGGCCAACAGTTACAGGCAAGGCTCGTGAGTCAGTAACAGTTGTAAGCTACTAATACTGTACTATCACTGAACTACTAATGACAGTGACATGATAATGCTCATGGAGCGGGAACTGGACCTAGTAGCAGCCAGTGAAGAGGCGGGGCCAGGAGATATGACTAGACCCCTGCAACCACAATTAGGTGAGTACACACACAGAGGAATTCAACCCCACCAAGTGCAAAGTCATGAAGATTGAGGAAGGGCAAAGAAGACCGCAGACAGAGTACAGTCTAGGGGGACAAAGACTACAAACCTCACTCAAGGAAAAGGATCTTGGAGTGAGTATATTACCGAGCACATCCCCTGAGGCGCACATCAACCAAATAACTGGTGCAGCATATGGGCGACTAGCGAACCAAACAATAGCATTCCGTCATCTCAGTAAAAAGTCGTTTTAGACCCTGTACACCGTGTACATCAGGCCCATATTAGAGTGTGCAGCTCCAGTCTGGAACCCACACCTAGCCAACCACGTCAGGAAACTAGAAAAAGTGCAATGGTTTGCATCGAGACTAATCCCGGGGCTAAGGGGTATGTCCTAAACAGGGCTACTCAACTAATATGAGCAAAGGTCCACTTGGACAAGTACCAATGTATGCAAAGGTCCGGATACAAATGCCAAAAAAAGTCAGCTTCATTGTACAAGTGATAATTACCAATATGAATTACCATTGAATGGAAGAAAATATCAGTATTTACCTATGCCAGAATATTGTATTCCATTCAGATAGAATAATGTATTAATGCCACTCTTGTGTACCACCTGATCCTGAACGTGGTAACAGCTGTTATTTAACTAAGCTTTCTCCTGAAGCCCGCGGTCCAACTACAACACTCAGAAGGTCCGGATTCGGACCGCGGACCACCAATTGAGTAGCCCTGTCCTACATGGAGAGGTTAAGGGAACTCGACCTGACGACACTGGAGGACAGGAGGGACAGGGGTGACATGATAACGACATATAAAATACTGAGAGGAATCAATAGGATGGACAGAGACAGGATGTTCCAGAGATGGGACACAGCAATAAGGGGTCACAATTGGAAATTGAAGACTCAGATGTGTCACAGGGATGTTAAGAAGTATTTCTTCAGTCATAGAGTTGTCAGGAAGTAGAATAGTTTGGAAAGTGAGGTAGTGGAGGCAGGTACCATACACAGCTTTAAGAAGAGGTATGATAAAGCTCATGGAGGAGAGAGAGTGGACCTAGTGGCGACCAGTGAAGAGGCGGGGCCAGGAGCTATGGCTCGTGTTGCAGTGTCTGACAGAGTGAATATGAAAATGGTATATAATACCGACAAGTACATAAGTAAGACACACATGCAACAGTTAGGTATCTTTATTCCGAAACATATGCAACCTAACTGTTGCATATGTGTCTTATCTAATTGTCGGTATTATATACCATTTTCATATTCCCTGTCAGACACGGTATCACAGCGGTATCTTGGTACAGAAAGCACCTTGGACAACTCTACAAGTGAGATTGGTTGGATTTGAGAGGGACGTGACCTCTCAATGATCACGTCTTGCCTCTTCTAGTGAACTGCTTCTCACCTTCCGACAGTATATAAGTCTCCGTACTGCTGCTTAAACTTCACACTGTTCCAGACTATGGAGCAGAACTCTCCTCCAGGCTGAGGGACTGACCACCTCAAAACTACGTCTTCAAGGGTGATAGACAGATTACATCGTCTTATCATCTCAACTGCTTCTGCTAAACTCTTCTGTATTCGACTTAAGAAGCCTACTGTGTAGGCAAAACGTTTCGGAATAAAGGTACCTAACTGTTGCACATGTGTCTTACTTATCTACCTGTCGGTATTATATACCATTTTCATGTCCTATGTTGCCACATCTAACTCCATTTCTTCAGCTGATAACTTGAACACTTTTACCAGGTCAAATCAGTGACATTCGGAGGTGCTACCTGTTTGTGTTGAGACTTTGTACATCTGAGGTCCTGTGTACAACCAGACCCTCTGTAGAGCCAGACCCTGTATACAACCAGACCCTCTGTAGAGCCAGACCCTGTATACAACCAGACCCTGTGTACAACACGTAGACCGTGTTAACTCGTGTCCGGACACTATAAATAATTTTATTCATCTTGGTACGCGTATATCACCAGCGTTCAAAATTAATTTTCACTTCAAGGAAACGAAAAAAATAACCAATGCTTAAGTCACGTCCAGCACATTCCTGCGAATTGCTTCGAATCACTTCTTTTTTTTCCTTGAATCAGCTATTTCGTCAAAGGTATTTTTACCATCGTAATAGACAGCTGGTCATTCATACATGCGAAACTCTCCAGATGATCTTGCTTTGTAATTCTCCGAGACTAGTCTGAGAATTTTTTGCCTAGAAGGGGTGTTGGAAATGAATGGCTGTCCAGAGCGATTGGTATAAATTGCTGGCTGGACAAACACTATAAGGATTATACAGTACCATTCATTGACAACTGGGACCACTTCTATGGGGTTCACTTATCCAGGGCAGGTGTGGGTTTTCTCTCTAGCTCAGTTGAGGATGTTGTTAGGGATTTAAACTAGGATTAGTTAGAGGTATGGGTTTAGGAATGAAAAATAATGTGTCGAAATACAGTGGTACCTCGAGTTACGAGCTTAATTCGTTCCAGTCGGTTATTCAAGTGCCGATACCGAAGGAATTTTTTCCCATAAGAAATAATGAAAATTAGATTAATCCATTTCAGACCCCCAAAAATACACTTATAAAAGCACCTACAAAAATACACTTACATAATTGTTGGAGTTGGGAGCTGCTCGTAAGTAGAGGTACCACTGTATTGATTTAGGCTTTGATATCATAAATCTTAACAATAACAATCATCGAGTAACACATGGTAATGATAGTAACAAATTGTGTAAAAGAAAAAAATGCGTAGGAAAAAAGTTCACAAGAAAAAACATATTATTATATTTTATACTAACTGTCGAAGCGCCAGAAATAAAATTAACGAATTACGTTTGGTAGCATGTGCTGGGAACTTTGATGTCATTGCAATAACTGAAACATGGTATATTAAAGAGTCGGGATATGATTGCTGAGTGTCATATTCAGGGGTTTAAGTTGTTCCATGTAGATAGATATAATGGGAAAGGGGGTGGAGTTGCATTGTATGTACGAGAAAATATAAATTGTTGCATAAAAACAGGTATAAAAATAGATGGATCAGTAACAGAATCTGTTTGGGTAGAGTTTCTAGAAGGTCAAGAAAAACTCATTGTAGGTGTAATATACCGACCTCCAGGCTTGGATCACGATAGAGGGAGACTTCTTTGGGACGAAATTGTTAGGGCTTCTAGACACAATAACGTAGTGATAGTAGGGGATTTTAACTTTAGTCAAATTGACTGGACTTTTTTGACCGGTAATCTGGAGTCCAGTGACTTTATGGAAGTAGTTCAGGGCTGTTTTCTGAAGCAGTGTGTGACGGAGCCTACCAGAGGTAATAATTTGCTCGAACTAGTCTTGTCAAATAAAGAAACACTTGTAAATAATCTGGAGATCAGTGAAGAGCTTGGCGCAAGTGATCACAAATCCATTACTTTTAATATTATCTGGAAGTACGAGAATAAGGATAATACGGTAAAAGTCCCCGATTTTCGTTCTGCCGATTATATTGGACTTAAAGAACACCTGTCTAATCTCGATTGGGGTAATCTAGCTAATGATTTTATTGACGATGATCATGCTTACGATTACGAAGGGATCTGCGTTTATAATTTTTTTCTTAATAATGTACAGCGTGCTCAGAATATATATATTCCTCATTGAGAAATTAGCCTCCTGTTAACCCAAACGGGTTAACCCAAATGGGTTAACAGGAGGCTAAAACATCTATTAGGGGAGAAAAGGAGAAATTATAGGCGCATCAAATGAGATGTTAACCTTATTGACCAATATGTTCAGTTGAAAAGAGAAGTAAAAAAGGGGATTAGAAAGGCTAAACGTGACTATGAGATTAAGGTTGCTAATGAATCAAAGACTAATCCAAAAGGGTTCTTTCAAGTGTACAGGACGAAGGTGAGGGAAAAGGTAGGACCTCTGAAAATTGGGAATGGACAGCTGAAGGATAACGAACTGGAAATGTGTTCTCTATTTAATGAATATTTTTTGTCAGTCTTTACACAAGAAGACGTAAATGAGATTCCAGAAATTAACAATTATTCAGTTCCTGAAGAATTCAAGTTAACTAATATTACTGTCACGAGGGACATGGTTATTAGATAGTTAAACTGAAACAAAATAAGTCCCCAGGACCCGTCGAGTTGTTTTCCAGGGTACTTAAAGAATGCAAGATGGAACTTAGTCAGCCATTAACGAGTGTGTTTAATACGTCCATCCTAACTGATGTGCCAGAGATGTGGAAGATAGCTAATGTAGTTCCTATATTCAAATCAGGGGATAAGTCCATTCCATCAAATTACCGTCCAATAAGCCTCACATCTATAGTAGGCAAATTATTAGAATCAATTATAGCTGATATTATTAAAAGTCACCTTGAAGAACATAATTTGATTAATGAATCTCAGCATGGGTTCACGAGAGGTCGTTCCTGCCTGACAAATTTACTGACGTTCTTCAATAAAACATTTGATGCAGTAGACAGTAATAAAGAATATGATATAGTTTATTTGGATTTCAGTAAGGCCTTCACAAGAGACTCTTAAGAAAAGTGGCCGCTCATGGTATAGGATGAAAAGTTCTAGCATGGATAGAGGCATGGCTTACCAATAAAAAGCAGAGAGTTTCCATTAATGGGGTCAAATCTGAATGGGGATTAGTCACTAGTGGCGTTCCACAAGGATCAGTTTTACGCCCTCTGTTGTTCATAATTTACATTAATGACCTTGATGAAGGAATTACAGGTGACATTAACAAATTTGCTGATGATACAAAAATAGGCCGCATGATTCATTCTGAGGAGGATACCAGTGAACTCCAGGAGGATTTAGACAAATTAATGTCTTGGTCTGAAAAATGGCAGATGAAGTTCAATGTGGACAAGTGTAAAGTACTAGTCCTTGGTAATGAAAATAACCCTCGAAGTTATAAACTAGGTGAAGTAGAGCTTGATCATACAGAATGTGAAAGAGACTTGGGAGTCATGGTAAGCAGAAATCTAAAACCAAGACAACAGTGCCTAAGTGTGCGCAACAAGGCTAACAGATTACTAGGATTTATTTCAAGAAGTATAAGTAACAGAAGTCCAGAAGAGAGACCCAGAAGACACGTAAATATGAAGGCCTTTCCCCTTGCTATAACTTCATCCTTATAGGGTCGGAGACCCTGGGAGCATGGGGCAAGTGCGCTCTAAAGTTCCTCAAAGAGCTGGGTAAAAAACTTATCATAGAAACCAGGGACCACAGGGCGGCCAGCTTCCTCTTTCAGAGACTCAGTGTTGTTATCCAGAGGGAAAATGCCTGCAGCATTCTGGGCACGCGGCCCACGGCCGGGGAGCTGGAAGCAGTATTCGAGATATAGCTCTGAGACGTTATCTATGTTGTTCTACTCCCTATTGTATTTTTGTCAATGTATTTTGTCTTTAAATAAAGTCTACATAGAATATAAAATATAGGGGGTGGTAGGAGAAGACAATATTCAAACAGCTCCGGGGAGAACCTTGAGTTTTCCCTGAAGCAAGTTTATTCTTTTCTCTGAGGATGAGGGTCCCCAACACAGTTCCAGAGGTGGTACCTCCCTATAATATATGTATATATATATATATATATATATATATATATATATATATATATATATATATAAACACCAGCCGCCTCCCACCGATACTTTTTCAATATTTTTTAAATTTTTAATTGTATAATAACTGTGTTCATTATATATAAGAAAGTGCTTATTGCTCAATAGGTATTAAATAACCCAGGAAGGTTAAATATTAAGTAACTTAATTTTTCTGAGATGACAATGTCATTACTCATTAATAATTACAGGCACTCCCGTGAGGCTTACAAATTGAAAAAAACTAAACATAGAATCTCTGACTCTATCTACAAGATCAACTTTCTGGCAGTTGAAGTATGCTCAAGGCATATTCCCCTAAGAAAAAAGAAATGTAAACTGGAGAGAGAGAGATGCTGCCTCTTCAGGAGAGGGTGAAGAATCAGTGAACTAGGGAAGGGTAAAATATTGAATTTAAGTTAAACGATTCATACAAGATCCACGAGAGACAGGAGGAACTAAAAGCAGTTAATGAAATTGAAACAAAATATTTATTTTCATATGCCAAAAGCAAGACAGAAACCAGATCCAGAATCAGACCCTTAGACAAGATGGAACTTACACAGATGACAAAGAAATGAGTAAGATACTGAAGTCTCAGTACGACTCTGTGTTTAGCAAGGCCATTAATCAATTTGAAGATCGACAAGCCAAATAAATTTTCTATGAATGAGCCTCAAAACCCTGTCAGTGTTTCCCAAATTTTTGACATAACCCTAACTCCAATGGACTTTGACTAAGCCATTAACAACATGCCTATGCACTCAACCCCAGGCCCAGACTCGTGGAACTTCGTCTTCATTAAGAACTGCAAGAAACCCCTTTCGCGTGCTTAAGTATGCTATGAAGAGGGAACATAGATACGGGTGTAATCCCACAGTCGCTATAAAGAACAGATACAACTCCACGAAATAAAGATGGCAACAAAACAGTAGAAAAGAATTATAGACCAATAGCTCTAACGTTCCACATCATAAAAATCGTTGAAAGAGTTCTAAGAAGCAGGATCGCAAATCAATAGGATTCCCAACAATTGCACAATCCAGGGCAACATGGGTTTAGAGCAGGTCGATCCTGCCTCACACAACTACTGAACCGCTATGATATAGTCTTGGATGCACTGTACGACAAACAGAATGCACATGTATATATACGCAGATTTTGCAAAAATCCTGTAACAAGTTCGATCATGGTGTAATAGCACACAAAATACGTACTAAAGGAATAACTGACAAAGTGGGCAGATGAATCTTCAACTTTCTAAGCAGTCGAACAGTAATGTTAAACAGAGATAAGTCGGAAGCTGCCACAATGAAAAGCTCTGTTCCACAAGGCACAGTACTCGCCCCCATTCTGTTCCTCATCCTCATATCAGACATAGACAGAGATGCAAACCATATTATCCTTTACAGACCATTTTTGGAGCTGCACGAGTGTCATGCATTGAGGACAAGGTTAACCTCCAAGAAGATATAAACCAAGTTTTCCAGTAGGCAACGGAAAACAATATGATTAATGGGGACAAATTTCAACTATGTTAGGGAAAACTGGAGGAAATAATAGCTAGAACTGAGTATACTACAAGCTCTAACCACACAATAGAGCGAAAGAGAAGTGTGAACGACTTGGTATTGTTTATGTCAGAGGTTCTCACCTTCAAGGATCACAACAGTGTTACTATCACATCTGTGAGGAAAATGATAGAATGGATAATGAGAACATTCAAAACATGGGATGACATGCCAGTGATGATCTTTTTTAAATCACTTGTTCTCTCTAGGCTGGAATACTGCTGTACAATAACACCTCCATTCAAGGCAGGTGAAATTGCAGATCTGGAGAATGTACAGAGAAGCTTCACTGCACATATAAGTTCAGTCAAGTACCTTAATTACTGGGAACGTTTGAAATTCACTTGACCTGTATTCCCTGGAACGCAGGCGAGAGAGAGATACATCATAATCTACACCTGGAATGTCCTAGAGGGACTGGTCCCAAATCTGCACTGGGCAGACTGTGCAGCATACCCCAAATGAAAAATAAGGACGCTGTGAATACACTAAGAGAAAGCAAAATAAGTGTCTGGGGCCCAAGACTGTTCAACAGCCTTCCACCAGGCATAAGGGAAATTACCAGTAGACACGTGGCTGTCTTCAAGAGGGGGCTGAACAAATACTTAAAGTCAATACCCGATCAGCCGGGGTTTACGTGCGGCCAGCAGTAAGAGCCTGGTTAATCAGGCCTTGATCCACCGGGAGGCCTGGTCAAGGAGTGGGCCTCAGAGTCATTGATCCCTGGAACACCCTCCAGGTAGACTTCAGGTAAGTAGTGGCTAGGGGCTCTTAGGTACACTTGTACATCTCGTGTATGCAAATATCTTATCAGGCAATCCCGTGGCAGCACCTCAGTGGCTAAAAGCATGCAGGCATAGTCAAGAGGATCAAATGTTATTCAGACCGAACATCAGAATCGGGAAGAAATATGATCTAAGTGACTGAGCGTAGAATGATCATTGGTGCCAAACTGGGTGGTTTGAGTATCTCAGAAACTGCACAACACATCGAACTTTGAAGTGGATGGGAAAGCAGCAGAAGACAACACCAGGTTCCTCTCATGTCAGCTAAGAACAGGAAACTGAGGTTACAGTGAGCACAGGCTCGCCAAAATTGGATAGTTAAAGACTGGAAAAGCATTGTGCCTGGTCTGAAGAATCGCGATTTCTGCTGTGACATGCAGGTGGTAGGTTCAGTGTGTGGTGTAAACCTTGGTGATATGGTGGAACGGCAGATTTGCAACATGAATATGCAGCCGAGAAATCTGCAGCAACTGTGATATATATATATGTCGTGCCGAACAGGTAAAACTTGCAATTTTGGCTTAAATAGCAACACACTTCTTGTTAAATAAGGCAAGCGAAAATTTGTTTATGCAATAATTTCGGGAAATTCATTCTGAACCTAACGAAAAAAAATATATTTCATTGTGTTTGTTTATTATTAAATTATTGTAAACTTATCTAAAATATATTTAGTTGAATTAGGCTAAATTAAATTGCGCTTGTTATAATAAGGTTAGGTAAGTTTTCTAAGGTTATTTTAGTACAAAATTATTAATTTGTACATTAACATAAATGAAAAAATATATCTTTAAACGTATAAGAGAAAATTTTAGTAAGAACTTAATTTTAAATGAATTCTTGCTAATTGATCACTTTTACCTATTCGGCACGATATATATATATATATATATATATATATATATATATATATATATATATATATATATATATATATATATTATATGTATATATATGTCGTGCGATTAGGTAAAACTGGTCAATTAGCAAGAACTCATCTAAAATTAAGTATTTTCTAAAATTTTATCTAATACGTTTAAAGATATATTTTTTTAATTTATGTTAATGTAAGAATTTATAATTTTGTAGCAAGAGAAACTTTGAAAACCTACCTAACCTTATTACAACAAGCGCAATTTAATTTAGCCTAACCCAACTAAATATATTTTAGATACGTTAACATTAATTTAATAATAAACAAACACTATGAAATATATTTTTTTCGTTATGTTGAGAATGATTTTGGCGAAATTATTGCATACACAAATTTTCACTTGTCTTATATGGCAAGGTGAGCGTTGCTATTTAAGCCAAAATCGCAAGTTTTACCTAATCGGCACGACATTATATATATATATATATATATATATATATATATATATATATATATATATATATATATATATATATATATATATATATATATATAATTATTATCTTAATTATATTAAATTGCCTTCTTTTGAATTTAATTTCTTTGAAAGGTAAAAAGCAGCATGAAAAACAATGAAGTGAAGGGAGGGTGGATGGGTGGCAGGGAGGTATGTAGGAGGGAAGGAATAGGGGAGGGAGGGAGGGAGGGAAGGAGCACGGGGGAGGGAGGAAGGGAGGGAGGGAAGGAGCACGGGGGAGGGAGGAAGGGGGGAGGAAGAACAGAGTGCACTGAACTTCTCTGATGAAAGACACCGTCGAGGAGACAGTCTTTGGAATGTGGGAAGGGAACAGAGAGGAAGGGGAACCGTGCGGGAGGTGGATTGAGGAGGGGATGAGGGATGGAGGCGGAAAGGGAAGGTGTTGGAATGGTTGGAGAAAATGGGGTCCTGTGTGGGAAGGAGAGGGGGTGGTTTGGTGGAGTAAAAGATGGAGTCCTGGGTGGGAGGAAGAGAAAGACGGGATGTGTTGATATAGGAATCCCTCTTGACAGTAGCCTTTAATTCTAAACACACATACAACAAATTTCCAAGAAAATCTCAAAGACAGTAGGCATACTATCAAAGATACGCTACTATGTGCCTCAATCAGCTCTCCTTGCACTGTATCATTCAATCATCTACCCTTATCTCACCTATGGAATTTGTGCATGCGAATCAACAACATTAAATCACCTTAGACCGCTCCTAACCCAGCAAAAGGCTGCAGTCAGAATGATAACAAATTCCCACTCTAGACAGCATACTCCACCAATATTCAAAAGCCTAAAACTACTCACCGTAAAGAACATTCACACTTTTTCTTGTGCCTACTACATACATAGAACTCTACACTCTAATATAAACCCTCCTGTCAAAATTCTCCTCACAAACTTTAACAGGACCCATGACCATAACACAAGACACAGATCACTTTTTGATATACCCCGTGTCCATATCACCCTGTGTAAAAATTCTATGCACATAAAGGGCCCCAAAATCTGGAATTCATTACCAGTAAATACTCAAATAACCTGGTCTGAACATCAGTTTAAGACTCTTCTCAAGAACCACCTACTCACCCTAAACTAAATAATCATAGTGTAAACTACTTTCAAAAATGCTCAATATTATTTTCCTATAATATAATTTCAATATTTACTATTGATGTAACCATCCTACAAAACTCTTGTCACAATGTAATATCCCCAGATTGTAATTTGAGTAAATTTATTAACTGTTATTACCAATGTTTAACTAAAACAAACTCAATCAATTTCTCTAGTATTAAGTAGTCTATAAGCCATTAGATTAATCTGCCCAGAATGCCATGGCATGATAGTGGCTATCCTTGCACTTCAGCTCATGATTGTAATTACAAAATCTCGATGTAAACTTGCAATGAAATAAAATATTATTATTATTATTATTATTATTATTATAGAGACCAAAAGAGAAGGTGCCTGGATAAAGGAAGAGAGGGGAGGTGCTGGGATGAAGGAAGAGAGGGGAGATGAACCCCATCCCTGGCATACATGTCATTTCTGCCATAGAAGAGGTCCCAGTTGTCAATGAATGTTACTGCATTTTCCTTACAGTATTTGTCCAGCCAGCAATTGACACCAATTGCCCTGGACAACCATTCATTTCCAACTCCTCTCCTTGGCAAAATACCACATATGACAGGGTTCCCACCCTTCTACCTAATTATGTCTATTGCTGACCTATACCTGCTAGTCAGCTCCTCACTCCTACGCCTGCCAACATCGTTGCCTCCAGCACTGAGACAGATAATTGGATTGCTCCCATTACATCTCATGATGTCGTCCAGACGGCTAACAATATCCTTCATCCCAGTCCAAGGATAACACACCCTCTGCCTCCTATTTCTGTTCTTAAGACAAAAAGCCCTATCCATAAATTTAATCTGACTGTCCCCAACTAAAACAATGTTCTTACCTTGACTGGAGGTGTGTATGACGTTCTCGACGGTCTTAGTAGAGATGGTCTTCGCTGGGATGTCTTCACTGGTTGGCTTCACTATGTCATTAACAATTGTCTTTGTTGGAAGTTCATGGATGGTCGATTCACATTCGTTTGATAACAAGGAAAAAGAGTTGCTGGTTTTCACAGCAGTCTCCTGGATCTTCTTCAACTTTAGCTTCGTCCCTTCAGATCCGACTAGCATCCATTCGTTGGTCTGATCATCGGCGACATTGTTCCGGGAATAATCCTTGCATATACCCTTCAATCGTTGAATTTCTCTTCTAGCTTCCGTTAATTCCGCCTTAAGTTGGAGATATAGCTGTTCGTAGTCGAGGGAAACCATCATTCAATCTCAGGTAGCTAAGAACGGAAGCACAGTAGACAAGTCTTCACAGAGCAAAGATGGTTCAGTCCATTGAGAGTACACTAGACACGTCCTCACTGAGCTAAGTACAGGTCACCACTCCTTTACCATGAGCTGCAACTTTTCTTAAGAGTATTTTGTGAGGTACTCTGTCGAAGGCTTTACTGAAATCCAAAACAATATCATATTCTTTATCACTGTATATTGCTTCAAATGTTTTATTGAAGAACATCAGTAAATTTGTCAGTCAGGAACGACCTCTCGTGAACCCATGCTGAGATTCATTAATCAAATTATGCTCTTGAAGGTGACTTCTAATGAGAGATTGGAGGTGCCGGGATGAAGGAAGAGAGGGGAGGTGCCGGGATGAAGGAAGAGAGGGGAGGTGCCGGGATGAAGGAAGAGAGGGGAGGTGCCGGGATGAAGGAAGAGAGGGGAGGTGATGTTATAAAGGGATGTGATAAATGGTTTTGAAAACCGACAAGTTGAAGATTGAGACACTTATGCAACATATGGGGATCTTTATTAAGGAAACGTTTCTCCACACAGTGGCTTCATCAGTCCAATACAAAGAAGAAATGGGTAAGGAGAGGAGGAGTTTGAGATAATCAGTCCCTCAGCCTGGAATCGATGTGTTCAATCCATCATTTTTGTAGAAAGTACAGCATATGGCCGGAGAAATAACTTATATACTGTAGTCAGGTGAGTGGAAGCAGGAGGCGAGGTCACAGTGGAACCATCCACTAGTGTAAGTAGGTCTTCGTCAAAAAGGTTGGACAAGTGTTGAAGAATTCCTTGTATCAAGATTTCATGATGTTGCAGTGTATAAGTCACTTCTCCGGCCATATACTGCACTTTCTACAAGAGTGACGGGCTGAACACATCGATTCCAGGCTGAGGGACTGATTACCTCAAACTCCTCCTCTCCTTACCCATTTCTTCTTTGTATTGGACTGATGAAGCCACTGTGTGGCGGAACGTTTTCTTAATAAAGATACCCATATGTTGCATAAGGGATAAAGGGACAGATGGGAAGCTCTGGGAGGGAGGGAGAGATGGTGGTCCAAGGAGAGAGGGAGAAAGGGAGTGCTAAGAGGGAGGGAGGAATCTAGGAAGGCAAGGTGGGGAAAACTATTGGGGGGACTTGGTTTTTGGAGGTAGAGTTTTTTGAGAGGGAGGGGATTTAGGGAAGTATGGAGGTTTTGGAATGGAGGACGTTAGGGAGGGAGAAGATTTTTGGGATGAAGGGAAGGAGATAAAGGAGGGAGTGAGAATAAGAGGGGAAGTAGGAAGAGTTGGAAGTTAGTTTACTATCTTTATTATTCACACCATACCCATCCTGTGGGTGGTAATCAAAAGATTACAGAGATACATACTAATGTGTCCAGGCACTGAGCCCCATTGTAATGGTACCTAAGCACGTTACAGTGCTAATGAACTATTACAAAATCTATGATCTGGTTGTAATTGTAACGAGATATGAATACAATCACAAAAATATTACAGTGGATTTACATATCGTTTTGAATTATTTATACAGTCTTATCAGGGTATGGATGAATTTAAGAACATAAGAAAGAAGGCACACTGCAGCAGGCCTACTTGCCCATGCGAGCCAGGTCCAAGTCTCCTACCGGCTTAAGCCAATGACCCAACCTAGTCAGGTCAGGTCACATTCACTTAACGAAGGAGCAGGGCATCAGACCTATTAGCACAAGCTAGTCAGGTCCAACTCACACCCACCCACACCCACTCATGTATTTATCTAACCTATTTTTAAAACTACACAACGTTTTAGCTTCTATGACGATACTCGGGAGTTTGTTCCACTCATCCACAACTCTATTACTAAACCAGTGCTTTAAAATATCCTTCCTGAATCTAAATTTGTCAAACTTGAAACCATTGCTGGGAGTCCTATCTTGGCTAGATATTTTTAGCACGTTATTTACATTCTCTTTATTTATTCCTGTTTTCCATTTATACACCTCAATCATATCCCCCCTAATTCTACGCCTTTCTAGAGAGTGCAGATTCAGGGCCCTCAGTCTATCCTCATAGGAAATACTTCTGATACATGGGATCAACTTTGTCATCCTCCTTTGTACGTTTTCCAGTGCATTTATATCCATTCTGTAATATGGTGACCAGAACCAGTGGCGTCATAAGGAGGGAGGGAGGGGGGGGGGGCCGCCCCGGGTGACACCATCAAGGGGTGACACCATAGAGCCTCTAAAGAAGATGACACTAATGCCCAAAACATTGCTGCACCAACATAAGAGAAAATTCCTTTATTTCTGTATAGCCCTTATATGATTACAGAGTATAAATAGGCCTATATAGGGAAAATCAATGACGCTATACGAAAAACTACGATAAATCGATAATTTTATTTACGATATTTTTGAAAAACCCTTAATCCACCTGGCATCACTATGATCATTCATCAATGACGTGAGGAGGATGGATTTCCAACAGAGAGAAGAATCAGGTTAAAGAAAAGTATGGCAGGAGAGCAAGCAAGAGACTCACTCTACAGGAAGAAAACAAGAGGGCGATGCTGGAGGCATTGATCGTTTTCATAATGAACTCGAGATGAGATCAAAAGCAATCAAGGATGTGGCAGCCATGTTTGGGGTCATTCAAAGGAAGAATCTTGTGCAGCTACTGAAGAAGAATTGGAGGTGATGCTTGAAGACTCACAGTCTTCTATAATGAAATATGCAAGACTGAGCTCATGCTTGAAATACCAAGACTAAGGAGGCACCTGCAAGCTGCAGATGTTGATCTTGAAAAAGTTAAGCACTGGACTGCACTGGATGCACCAACATTCACAGCTGGATGGGATTTCATTGAATCTCTTGCAACTCTGACACTCTGCCTGAGGTTGTTCCTTACTATATGTGTTTCTGTGGCTTCTTGTGAAAGGAGTTTCTCCAAGTTGAATCTGATTAAAAACTATTTACGGTCCACAATGAGTCAATCCAGAATCTCTGACTTAGCAATGTTATATATAGAAAATGGGTCAGTTGACAGCATTGATTTTGATGATGTGATAGATGATTTTGCAGGATTGAAGGCAAGGAAATGTAAGATCTGATTCATTGAGATGTTATCTGTACTCAAAGTCAAATCGGAACTAGTGTTTCTCTAATATTGCAATGTTTTTCTTTACTTTTCAAGTTTTTTTTTTTTTGCATTGTTGAAGATGAATAAATGTAGGCTCTGTTGCCTGTACTCAAAGTGGTATTTGAGTTTATGTTTTCTCAATATTACTACGATTATTTATTTTATCACTAATAAAGTTGAGAATTATTCTCCTTTTCGGTTTATGGCTCTTAAACGTTCTCATTGCTAAACATCAGTCACTGGTCATGCAGTAGTGACGTCACTGGTCATGCAGTAGTGACGTCACTGGTCATGCAGTAGTGACGTCACTGGTCATGCAGTAGTGACGTCACTGGTCATGCAGTAGTGACGTCACTGGTCGTGCAGTAGTGACGTCACTGGTCGTGCAGTAGTGACGTCACTGGTCGTGCAGTAGTGACGTCACTGGTCGTGCAGTAGTGACGTCACTGGTCGTGCAGTAGTGACGTCACTGGAGTTTACCCCCCCCATCCCCCCGCCCTTGGATTTCATGGAGGTGACACCAAAGATGCCGCCCCGGGTGACACCAACCCTAGCAACGCCACTGACCAGAACTGGGCAGCACAATCTAAATGAGGCCTAACCAAAGATATATAGCGAAGCTTAAGTAATTATGAGTTATTTACAATAGGCAGAGTCAGGATATTTTTCCAGAACGGCTTGTAGCAATATGATGCTGTCAGTAAATTTCCTTGACATATCTTGACATATCATCTGACAAAGTTTATATTTTGTTGTGTCTCCATCAACTGATAGTTTATACTCCCAAAGTTGCGTGTATGTCACAAGTAGTGACATCCAAGAGTCTTCTTGATTTGCTTGGATGGACCCGTGTGGCTCCTTCTGCATGATAGAAGAATGATGTTAGATGGATTGTCTGCTCTTACTCTCCCTCAGTCGCAAGTCACTCAAGTTCAACGGAAGTTCTTTTCGCATTATTGTCTTCAAACTACTAGTTAACAACCCAATGTTAAGTTGAAAGGAGGAAAGAAAATGTGTCGACCTTGCGCTGTTTTTAGTAAATTGCTGCGATGTTAATTAATTTTTTTTATTAATCTGCTTATTTTATTTTCATTAGATAAATAAATTATTTTATTTACATGTAGATGTACTAATATCATTGGCATAATGCTGTAGATGATGCCTCATGCACCGTAGTACCTCACTAGCATTTAGCTACTGGGGAAGGAGAGGAGGCTAAGACAGCCTCACTTTGCTTGTGAAATAGTTCATTTGGTCACCTAGTTGACTTACCAATTTTCTTCATGAATCATCGTCTGGCAGTGGATTAGTGATCACACACACACACACACACACAATTACTCGACCCCTGTGTTTTGCCCTCTGAAAGGGACACAATGTATATAATGTATATTGATAGTCTATCTGGAAAGTGTTCCTAGGGTCAATGCTCCAGAACCCGGTCCCCGACTAGGCCTCCTGATCGAGAATTTGCAGGTATAAATTATGATGTATCTTTCTCGCCTTTGTTTCAAGGAGTACAGGTCGAGGGGCTTGAAACGTTCCCAGAAATTTAGGCGCTTGACTGAACTTATACATGCAGCTAAAATTTCCTGTACAGTCTTTATTATTGCCTGCCTTAAAAGGAGCTATTGGCATACAGCAGTATTCCAGTCCTGAGAGAATAAATAACTTAGAGGATCAAAGCTGGCCTGGCACCCCTGTCTTCTAATGCAAATATGGCGTAGCCATTGGCTGCTGGCAGCGATGCGTCGGCGGTGTCTGCATTCTGGTGTACAACAATGGCGAAGTTTTTGAAACAGTCCCAGTTTGTCCCTGGGCCAGAGCAGCAGCAGGGTTCCTTCAGCTCTGGCCACCACCTCTGGCCCACAGACGGAGGTCATAAGCGAAGATGGTCAGAGATATGAAGTAAATTTGCAGTGACGTTATATATTGTGGATTACATCTTGAATAATGAGACACTTGTACAACATTTTTGAATCTTTATTGAGGAAACGTTTCGACACACAGTGGCTTCATCAGTCCGATACGAAGTAGGACGATGGAAGTAGAGGAGGAGTTTGAGGTAATCGGTCCCTCAGATTCCTCTATTTCCACCGTTCTTCTTTGTAGTGGACTGATGAAGCCACTGCGTGGTGAAGGCACTGCGTGGTGAAGGCACTGCGTGGTGAAGGCACTGCGTGGTGAAGGCACTGCGTGGTGAAGGCACTGCGTGGTGAAGGCACTGCGTGGTGAAGGCACTGCGTGGTGAAGGCACTGCGTGATGAAACGTTTCCTCAATAAAGATTCCACAATGTTGTACGTCTCATTCCTCAGCTTTACAATGCTGTTAAGCATCACAGTGATACATCTTACCTCTCGACCTGACCAGTAATGTGACCAGTAATGTGACCAGTAATGTGACCAGTAATGTGACCAGTAATGTGACCAGTTACACGGCCATGTACTTGCAACATAGCAACAAAAAAGCTTTAAAAAGTTACCGTAAGAAGCTTGTAAAGTTTGCAAGTCATCTCATGCATGATTCTGCTTTTATTTTCATTATTTAAAGCCCATCATGAATTAAGTTGATAGCCAAAAAGTAAAGTTTATCATTCATTTATTAAGGCGAGACTTGAGCACTATGCTTAACGAAATTAACGACGTCCTAAAACGAGACGTGGATATTAAGGTTATTGAAACTTACCTTGTATTGATACGAAATATATCTGTTAAGGTTATTAATAAACTTGGTTGTACATTAAACAGGAAAAAAAGACTACGTTCACTTAAAAATAATTTGTGATAATGGGCGAGATTGTTGGCATGAGAAGCCCCGGGGCTGAGTGCAACATTAAGTCAAGTGTAACATGTTGGCGTTTTTCTACATAACTTCTAAATTGCAGGTGGGAGCGGCAGAGGCCGTCCAGAAACTTGAGTCCTCGGGTTAGACAAGTCTACCCTCGCCTCCCTCTTTACCCCGAGACAGAAATTTTACCACACACACACACACACACACACACATACACACACACACACACACACACACACACACACACACACACACACACACACACACACACACACACACATACACACATACACAAAACACACCACACACATGAGGAAGGAATAGACTCCGAAGTGTCCCTGTTTTGCAGATGATGTGAAGTTGATGAGAACAATTCAGTCGGACGAGGACCAGGCAGAACTAGAAAGGGACCTTTACAGGCTGCAGGCCTGGTCCAGCAACTGGTTCGTGGAGTTCAACCCCACCAAGTGCAAAGTCATGAAGATCGGGGAAGGGCAAAGAAGACAGCAGACGGAGTACAGTCTAGGGGGCCAG
The DNA here is from genome assembly GCA_009830355.1 of Cherax destructor. Taxonomy (NCBI): domain Eukaryota; kingdom Metazoa; phylum Arthropoda; class Malacostraca; order Decapoda; family Parastacidae; genus Cherax; species Cherax destructor. The sequence continues at coordinate 64,536 of WNWK01003898.1, forward strand.
AGACTCCAAACCTCACTCAAGAAACAGGCTCTTAGGGTGAGTATAACACCAGGCACATCTCCTGAGGCGCACACCAATCAAATAACTGCTGCAGCATACGGGCGCCTAGCAAACCTAAGAACAGCATTCTGACATCTTAATAAGGAATCGTTCTGGACCCTGTACACTGTGTACGTTAGGCCCATACTGGAGTATGCAGCACCAGTTTGGAACCCACACCTAGCCAAGCACGTAAGGAAACTAGAGAAAGTGCAAAGGTTTGCAACAAGACTAATCCCGGAGCTAAGGGGTATGTCCTACGAGGAGAGGTTAAGGAAAATTGACCTGACGACACTGGAGGACAGGAGAGATAGGGGGGATATGATAACGACATATAAAATACTGAGAGGAATTGGCAAGGTGGACAGAGACAGGATGTTCCAGAGATGGGACACAGCAACAAGGGGTCACAGTTGGAAGTTGAAGACTCAGATGAATCACAGGGATGTTAGGAAGTATTTCTTCAGTCACAGAGTTGTCAGGAAGTGGAAAAGCCTGGGAAATGATGTAGTGGAGGCAGGATCCATACATAGCTTTAAGGAGAGGTATGATAAAGCTCACGGAGCGGGTAGAGTGACCGAGTAGCGACCAGTGAAAAGGCGGGGCCAGGAGCTGAGACTCGACCCCTGCAACCACAACTAGGTGAGTACAACTTGGTGAGTACACTCACACTCACTCTCAGTCCACAGTAGGATTCGAACCTGCACACTCTGTATCAAAGTACACAGTACATTTGCCACTCAGCCACATCTGGCTGAGCAACGAGAGAGAGAGAGAGAGAGAGAGAGAGAGAGAGAGAGAGAGAGAGAGAGAGAGAGAGAGAGAGAGAGATAGATAGATAGATAGATAGATAGATATTGCTCGTGCGCAGCTCATCTGTTAGCACATTTCATCCTTGCTGAATCCAGTCATATCGGTTGTGTCAATTTCTCCTCCTTGAGTGTATAGGTATCAGTGCCTGAGTCACTACGCCAAACATTAGTCAGCCAATATATTACTTGATCAATTAGTTGTTTAGGCAGCCAGTCTGGTACATAATTAGCTTATTACTTAGGTAGTGAGTTACTAATTTTAATGTGGAGATTTAAGTCACTCATTGAATCAGAGAGTTGGCGAGTCAGGAAAGTCACCTAGTTTAGAGATTACTAAATAAGACACATGTGCCACTCCTGAATATTTTTATTGCTAGACGTTCTGCATGGACAGCAGACTTTACCAGTCTTACAGCGAGGCGTGAGCGATGAATTTTTATATTAGGAGCCAGTGGAAGAAGTGGAGAGTTGCAGGAATTGAAGACACTGTCACATCATGGTAGAACCACTAGTGGAAATAGATCAGACGCATAAGGTGGGGCCAATATTTAGCAACAGATTTGTAGATATGGAGTGATGCAGCAGTTGAAGTGATCATATGTGGGCGGGGCCACTGGTATAAGTAGGTCAGACATGTAAGGGGAGCCGGGGATTCATCAGTGGAGTTGTAGAAGATATTGTAACGTGTCATGCAGGTGAAACGTCTCCCAGTACAGATAGCCAGGTGCTGTACATGAGTCTTAGTCGTCAACGTGTGGATATTATACCTTTGATCTAATGATAGGGATTATTACCCTTGGCCAGAAACGCGAGTATCTATACCGAGGTCAAATATTTACGTAATTTTTCTTTGGATTATGGATATTATTACTTGTTTCCAGTGTGTATTGCATGAATTATGCAGCACATTGCAATCATTTAATATTTTATATAGAATTCCAGTGTTATCACCTTCCATTATTGCATATTTTTTTTTTAGAGAAATCACACCAAAGTCGGTAGAGCGAAGGTCATAAGTGTTATTGTGTATTAGCTAACAATTAGAGCAGTCAGGCAAAGCAACCAGTCTGGTCAGCTGGTCGTAACAAGATAGATATCACATTTCTTGACAGTGTCTTGAAGGCATTAAAAACCGGTTTTGGGGTAAACGCGTATTTCAAAAGTTAGTGTTCGCATTGCTAGACGATCACAACACTTTTAATCTCTGGCAATAGAAGTTTCTTTGACTAATAAGTTGATCAAACTGTTCTGCAATGCTGTTCTTAGCGGCTTAATAACCTCGAGAGCTGTGATAACATCGGCGTAAGTTGAGCCTCCACATAACTCAACCTCACCTGCATTACTGGAGGCGACTAGAGATTTAGATAATGTTTGAGGGAAGTGTTCACAGAGCAGCGAGGGAGCTTGCATAGTGATTGTTCCAAGGAGGGTGAACATGTCTGAAATATTTAGTGATTGTTCCAAGGAGGGTAAACATGCAGGATTTTTCTGTCCAATACAAATAAGAACGATGGAAGAAGAGGGTGAGTTTGAGGTAATCAGTCCCTCAGCCTGGAGTCGATGTGTTCAGTCCATCAATCTTGGAAAAAAGTACAGCACATGCTCGGAGAAGTGGCTTATATACTGCAGTCAGACGAGTTCAAACAGCAGGAGGCGGAGTCACAATAGAAGTATCCACCAGTGTAAGCAGATCATACCTATAAGTTACATAAGCGTGGAAGAATTCCTTGTATCAAGATCCCAATACATGTCTAGTACATATTGTTACATGTTTGTCACTGATTATAATGCGAAAATCTCATCCAGCTCCTCCGAGCTGGGGCGCGTGCCCAAAATACAGCATGCATTACCCCTCTGAACAGCAGCGCTGAGTCGCTGGAACAGAAAACTAGCTGCCCTGGGATCCCTAGTTACCCTGTTGAGTCTTTTGCCCAGCTCCTTGAGGAACTTAGATGCACTCTTTCCCCATGAGCCAAGGGTCTCCGAGCCTATGGGAACAAACATATAATGATGGGCAAGTTTTCCATATTTTCTCGACTTTTGGGACTCCCTGAAGGTGGTAGCTGCCCCTCCTTCCTCCCTGGTGTATTGGAGATAGGTATCAGCCAAGGTAGATGCACATGTGTAGTCCCACACCACCTGCTTGCCGTCTGTCCAGGCTTGGAGGGTGATACCATCTGGACGCTTTTGGCTGCCATCAGATCTGCATAGTTGGGGTGGCTCCCTTACTGCTGGGCATCCGGATGTTGTGAGGCTCCTCTTGATAATGTTATTAACCTCTTCGTGTCTTGCAATCTTTCCCTCGGATTTACGACACACAAGACCATGGTACCCGAATCGGTCTGCTGCTTCACTGCCACAAATATACCTGTGTTCGGCGAGAATAGGGGCGGCAAGTCGAAGTGCAACACCAATGCGGATGGTCTGTGGGTCGAGGCGTGTGCCAAGACTGGAATTGGGAACAGCCAACAGAAAGTCCCCTGCATGAGGAGCTCTCACTGTCAGGAGGCGGACTCTATCCTTCCCTGACACACTCTGAAGCATTGCTGAGGCTATATTCTCTACTATTGGCCCATCCCAGTGCGACTGTTTGTAGTTGTTGTGGGGAGCAGGCCTGGTTTCAGAGCCCGTTAGATTATCCCAGATCCTGGCTCCGTCGACGAACTTTTGGTCATGGATTCCAATCGTGTCCCTAAGATGTTCAGGGAGAATCGCTGCTACAAACCATCTGGATGCAATGCATGAAGACAGGAAAGCAGGTAGAGCAATCTGAGATGACTTGCGGACACCAATGCCTCCTAGTCTGACTGGGAGTGTAACTTGGTCCCACTGCCCATCTTCTAGAGTAAGGTTAAGTACTTTAGTAAAGATCTGCCTCAGGATACTGTCATATTCGTGCAGTATAGGGTTATCATATGAAGGAGCACATCTTAGGAAATATGTCAACCTGGGCAGACTCAAGCATTTTGTGAGAAGGTACAAGGCATCATGGGTGTCAAGAGTGCCTATTCGTTGTTCCATTCTCCTCAATTCTTCCAGTTTCTTCCTGAGAATTGTGTCAATGGCATCGCTTCCCAGAGGTGCTCCAAGCAAGACACTATTAGTAGGGGCAATGACTGTTGCTCCTGGTAGTTTTGATATCACTGCATCTATCACTTGTTGATTGACTGAGATGATTTCACATTTGGATGGATTCAGGATGAGACCCATTTCCTGTCCCCGTGTCATCACCTGTGTAAGACCATCTAGAAGGGACTCCTTTGTACCTGCTAGTGTGCCATCATCCAGGAACCAGATGTTTAGCTCACTGGTCAGTCTTACTGTGATTTCCCTAACTGCTATACAGAAGAGAAATGGTGCGAGAGGGTCCCCTTGCTGGACACCCTCTGATGATGTGATTTCATGCTCTCCAAACAGGAGCATTGATTCCTTGCTATATCCAGCTGAAACAAATATATATATATATATATATATATATATATATATATATATATATATATATATATATATATATATATATTTTTGTACCGACGAACGAGTGGTATTGATCAATAAGAACACTGTGACTAGTCAAGGAGTCGAACCCATGCTGCTTTGTCCGCCTCATGGTAAGCGAAACACATGACGCTCTAGTCCACGGGATCACATAATCCTCTTGTTGTGTGGTCCCGTGGACTAGAGCGTCATGTGTTTTCGCTCACCATGAGCCGAGCCAAAGCAGCATGGGTTCGACTCCTTATATATATATATATATATATATATATATATATATATATATATATGAAGTAAATAGAAAAATACAATAACTGCCAGAAATGTGTATCAGTTCTTATGTGAAAAAATGAAATGAATGAAGGGTTCAAAATGTCACTATACTGTGTGTATGTGTCTGTCTGTGTATTTCTGTGTGCAGTTTTGTGTGTGTGTGTCTGTCTGTGTGTATTTCTGTGTGTAGTTTTGTGTGTGTGTCTGTCTGTGTGTATTTCTGTATGTAGTTTTTTTGTGTGTGTGTATGTATTTGTGTGTGTGTGTATGTATTTGTGTGTGTGTACTCACCTAGTTGTGGTTGCAGGGGTCTATCCATAGCTCCTGGCCCTGCCTCTTCACTGGTCGCTACTGGGTCACTCTCCCTGTGTGTGTGTATTTGTGTGTGTGTGTGTGTGTGTAGGTGTGTGTGTGTATTTGTGTGTGTGTGTGTGTATTTGTGTGTGTGTGTATTTGTGTGTGTGTGTGTGTATGTATTTGTGTGTGTGTGTGTATGTATTTGTGTGTGTGTTACTTAGTTACCATTTTGACCTAGGCACATGTCGATTAGACACTAGGCCTGTTGTATGTGTATGTATGTGTGTGTGTGTGTGTAAGGAAACACTTCGAAATGTTTCCGCCCCGCAGGGAATTGAACCCGGGCCCTCCGTGTGTGAAGCGAGAGCTTTAGCCATATGTGTATGTGTATGTATGTGTGTGTGTGTGTACACCAATTCAAGTACACATACAAAGATATTAATTCACACATGCATGAGAAGACCCTTAAAACATAATTTATAAACACCTTATTTACCAGACATGCAATAAAACGTCTTAGTTTTGAATAATTATAGATTAATATGTCATTACTCGCTATCAAACTTTTTCTAAGCATACGTGAAACGTGCACTACAATACAACATATCTGCCAATGCGTCTAATTTTTTTAAGTACATATTTGAAAAAAAATTCATCAAATGTTTTCACAAGAGTATATGTGTGTATTTGTGTACTCACCTAGTTGTGGTTGCAGGGGTCGATTCACAGCTTCTGGCCCCGCCTCTTCACTGGCCGCTACTCGGTCACTCTACCCGCCCCATGAGCTTTATCATACCTCTCCTTAAAGCTATGTATGGATCCTTTCTAGGTGCTCCACCACTCTTCTGATAATCTTCTCCATGACCTTGCATACTATACACGTCAGTGACACTGGTCTGTAGTTTAGTGCTACGTTCCTGTCTCTGTTTTAAAAAAATGGGACTACATTGGCTGTCTTCCATACCTCAGGTAGTCGCCCTGTTTCGATAGATGTTTTGAAGATTGTTGTTAGTGGTACACATAGCTCCTCTGCTCCCTCTTTCAGGACCCATGGATAAATGTTATCCGGCCCCATCGCCTTTGAGGTATCTAGCTCGCTTAGCAGCCTCTTCACTTCCTCCTCAGTTGTGTGTATTGTGTCCAGCACCTGATGGTGTACCCCACCTCTCCGCCTTTCTGGAGGCCCTTCTATCTCCTCTGTGAACACCTCTTTGAATCTCATGTTGAGTTCCTCACATACTTCGCGTCATTTCTTGTGACCTCCCCTCCTTCCTTCCTCAGCCTGATCACCTGGTCCTTGACTGTTCTTCTCCTTCTGATGTGGCTGTACAACAGCTTTGGGTCAGATTTGGCTTTCTCTGCTATGTCATTCTCGTATTGTCTTTGGGCCTCCCTTCTTACCTGTGCATATTCATTTCTGGCTCTACGACTGCTCTCCTTATTCTCCTGGGTCCTTTGCCTTCTATACTTCTTCCATTCCCTGGCACACTTGGTTTTGGCCTCCCTGCACCCTTGGGTGAACCATGGGCTCATCCTGGCTTTTTCGCTATTCCTGTTACCCTTGTATGTGTGTATGTGTGTACTCACCTAGTTGTGGTTGCAGGGGTCGAGTCACAGCTCCTGGCCCCGCCTCTTCACTGGCCGATACCGGGTCACTCTCCCTGCAGCAGCCAGTGAAGAGGCGGTGCCAGGAGCTGTGACTCGACCCCTGCAACCACAACTAGGTGAGTACAACTAGGTGAGTACACACATACACACATACAAGGGTAACAGGAATAGCGAAAAAGCCAGGATGAGCCCATGGTTCACCCAAGGGTGCAGGGAGGCCAAAACCAAGTGTGCCAGGGAATGGAAGAAGTATAGAAGGCAAAGGACCCAGGAGAATAAGGAGAGCAGTCGTAGAGCCAGAAATGAATATGCACAGGTAAGAAGGGAGGGCCAAAGACAATACGAGAATGACATAGCAGAGAAAGCCAAATCTGTGTGTGTGTGTGTGTGTGTGTGTGTGTGTGTGTGTGTGTATGTATGTGTGTGTGTATGTGTGTGTGTGTATTTGTGTGTGTGTGCGTGCGTGCGTACAGTGCCTTCCAGCAGTGTCGTGATGCAGATCTTGCAGCTGGGAGTGCTGAAGCTGGGGTCTTTGGCCCCCGAAGTTTGTGGCGTGCTCCAGGGCCACCATTATGCACACCCGCCTCACCAATTTCTATAAAAAGGCTTTGTGGTGCCTGTGCAATTTGTACTTAGGGCAAATCCACACAGGCACCGACATCACTTCGTTTTATAATATTGAGATAAAAAAAAGTTCACGTCAGATGTTTCTGTCTGTCTACTAACCTGTCTCTTCCATTCATCAATTATTCCCTTCTTCCCCGCGCACTCTCACCCTCCGTTTCCATATCATTTTTGTCTTATTTAATTCTACTCCCTCAAGCTGATTGGCTTCATTGCCGTAGGTGTAAAACCCATCCTATGTGCCACAAATTTCCAGAGAAATATATACTTAGCTTTTGTTCCCACGATGAAACTGGCTTATCATGGCTTATCCAAGCTTGTCAAAAATCCTTTCTGTCTCACAGTACCCTGGAGATGACAGGTTCAAATATGCGATAGTTTGCATTGAACATTTTCTTAGTTGGATTCGTGCGCTGTGATGTGATTCTCAGCCTTGAACACTGTTACAACCGGACGCTGAGTGTGTGTCTACAAGCACCTCTCATAGTGGATACAACCGGTTACCTGTAATATCACAAGTAATGCGAGACTCATTTTCCTACTATAAACACCGCTTTAAAGAAAGATACATTCATCGTTAAGTGTACCATTGAAGGGTGGCACCTGCAGAATGTATACCGCACGTATCTTGCGGTGACCTCGAACCTCTGACCTTGTAACTACGAGGTATGTAAAACGTCGAGCCAGCCCAGACAGGTGGGAACCCTCGCACCTCTCCCACCACCCACATACCACCCACCCTCCATACCCCCCCTCCATCCTTATTCCCCCTCACTCCCTTCCGTCTCTCTTTCACACGCACGCACGCACATACGTACGCACGCACGCACGTACGCACACACACACACATACACACATACAAACTGGGAAGTGATGTAGTGGAGGCAGGATCCATACATAGCTTTAAGGAGAGGTATGATAAAGCTCATGGAGCGGTTAGAGTGACCGACCCCAGCAAACACAACTAGGTGAGTACAACAACTAGGTGATTACAACAACTAGGTGAGTACAACAAACTAGGTGAGTACAACAACTAGGTGAGTACAACAACTAGGTGAGTACAACAAACTAGGTGAGTACAACAAACTAGGTGATTACAACAACTAGGTGATTACAACAACTAGGTGAGTACAACAACTAGGTGAGTACAACAAACTAGGTGATTACAACAACTAGGTGAGTACAACAAACTAGGTGAGTACAACAACTAGGTGAGTACAACAACTAGGTGAGTACAACAAACTAGGTGAGTACAACAAACTAGGTGATTACAACAACTAGGGGAGTACAACAAACTAGGTGATTACAACAAACTAGGTGAGTACAACAAACTAGGTGATTACAACAACTAGGTGAGTACAACAAACTAGGTGAGTACAACAACTAGGTGAGTACAACAACTAGGTGAGTACAACAAACTAGGTGAGTACAACAAACTAGGTGATTACAACAACTAGGGGAGTACAACAAACTAGGTGAGTACAACAAACTAGGTGAGTACAACAACTAGGGGAGTACAACAACTAGGTGAGTACACACACACAGCGTGACCGCAAGAAGCAACATCACGCAGTATGGAGGTTGTATTAAAGGGAGGTAAAAGCGCCGGAAAGAGGCAAAGTGTCTGGCTGTACCACAGACATCACCCGCGTGCCTCTTTATTTTCCTGTGTAATTGGTTCCTGGTGTGATTTACACGTGTAGTTTACATGCCCATGTCTCCTCGCTATGTCCTAATAATGTTGTGATTCACACATGTTTAATGCGCATGTCGCTTACCATGTCATGTTAACCACCCTGGGACAAACTCCACTACGCTGAAGTTATCTTCTTAACTTTGATACAAGGAGATGTTTAACCAGCATGTGCTGGCACTGACAAGTTGACCGCAGGTGGTGTACTGGCCAGGTGGTGCACGGGGTCAAGTAATGCACGGGACCAGGTGGGGCACGGGGTCAAGTAATGCACGGGACCAGGTGGGGCACGGGGTCAAGTAATGCACGGGACCAGGTGGGGCACGGGGCTAGGCGGTCCATGGGGCTGGGTGGTGCATGGGGCTGGGTGGTGCACTGGGCTGGGTGGTGCACTGGGCTGGGTGGTGCACTGGGCTGGGTGGTGCACTGGGCTGGGTGGTGCACTGGGCTGGGTGGTGCACTGGGCTGGGTGGTGCACTGGGCTGGGTGGTGCACTGGGCTGGGTGGTGCACTGGGCTGGGTGGTGCACTGGGCTGGGTGGTGCACTGGGCAAGATGGAGTACGGCCTTCTGCAGTTGTTAGTTATAATAAGAGCTGTTCATGTGGGTGTGGGAGGCAGTGAGTAGTGGGGTGTGGGAGGCGGAGAGTAGTGGGGTGTGGGAGGCGGAGAGTAGTGGGGTGTGGGAGGCGGAGAGTAGTGGGGTGTGGGAGGCGGAGAGTAGTGGGGTGGGAGGCAGAGAGTAGTGGGGTGTGGGAGGCGGAGAGTAGTGGGGTGTGAGAGGCAGAGAGTAGTGGGAGGCGGAGAGTAGTGGGGTATGGGAGGCAGAGAGTAGTGGGGTGTGGGAGGCGGAGAGTAGTGGGGTGTGGGAGGCGGAGAGTAGTGGGGTGTGGGAGGCAGAGTAGTGGGGTGTGAGAGGCAGAGAGTAGTGGGGTGTGGGAGGCAGAGAGTAGTGGGGTGTGGGAGGCAAAGAGTAGTGGGGTGTGGGAGGCAGAGAGTAGTGGGGTGTGGGAGGCAGAGAGTAGTGGGGTGTGGGAGCCAGAGAGTAGTGGGGTGTGGGAGGCAGAGAGTAGTGGGGTGTGGGAGGCGGAGAGTAGTGGGGTGTGGGAGGCAGAGAGTAGTGGGGTGTGGGAGGCAGAGAGTAGTGGGGTGTGGGAGGCAGAGAGTAGTGGGGTGTGAGAGGCAGAGAGTAGTGGGGTGTGGGAGGCAGAGAGTAGTGGGGTGTGGGAGGTCTATCTAGAGTCTACCTGGAGGGCATTCCGGGGATCGACGTCCCCGCGGCCCGGTCTATGACAAGGCCTCCCGGTGGATCAGGGCCTGATCAAAGATTCTGTTACTGCTGGCTGCACGTAGTCCAACGTACGAACCACAGCCCGGCTGATCAGGCACTGACTTTAGGTATCTGTCCAGCTCCCTCTTGAAGACAACTAGAGGTCTACTGGTAATGCCCCTTATGGTTGGTGGGAGGCTGTTGAACAGTCTTGGGCCCCGGACACTTATTGTGTTTTCTCTTAGTGTACCAGTGGTGCCCCTACTTTTCACTGGGGGTACGTTGCACCGTCTGCCATGTCTTTTGCTTTCGTATGCAGTGATTTCTGTGTGCATATTAGGGACCAGTCCCTCCAGAATCTTCCAGGTGTAGATTATGATATATCTCTCTCGCCTGCGCGCTCCAGTGAATATAAGTTTAGTGCTTCCAGGCGTTCCCAGTAGTTAAGGTGTTTGATGGAACTTATACGTGCAGTAAAGGTTCTCTGTACATTCTCTAGATCTGCAATTTCACCTGCCTTGAATGGAGATGTTAATGTACAGCAGTATTCCAGCCTAGAGAGAACAAGTGATTTAAAAAGGATCATCATTGGATTAGAATCTCTTGTCTTGAATGTTCTCATTATCCATCCTATCAGTTTCCTCGCAGATGTGATAGTGGCATTGTTGTGGTCCTTGAAGGTGAGGTCTTCGGACATTACCACACCCAGGTCCTTCACATTACTTTCCCCCTCTATTGTGTGATTAGAGTTTGTAATATACTCAGTCTTAGCTATTATTTTCCATAACGGAGTAGTTGGAATTTGTCTTCATTGAACATCATATTGTTCTCTGTTGCCCATTGAAAAACTTGGTTTATATCTTCTTGGAGATTTGCCGTGTCCTCAATGGATGACACTCTCATGCATATCCTAGTATCATCTACAAATGAGGATACAGTGCTATGGTTTACATATCTGTCTATGTCTGATATGAGAATGAGGAACAGGATAGGTGCGAGTACTGTGCCTTGTGGGACAGAGCTCTTCACTATGGCAACATCCAATTTAACTCTGTTTACCACTACTATTTGTGTTCAATTGGTTAGGAAGTTGAAGATCCATCTGCCTACTTTGCCAGTTATCCCTTTAGCACGCATTTTGTGTGCTATTACACCATGATCGCACTTGTCAAAAACTTTTGCAAAATCTGTGTATACTACATCTGCATTCTGTTTGTTTTCCAGTGCATCTAAGACCATATCATAGTGGGTCTAGCAGTTGCGAGAGGCAGGAGCGACCTGCTCTGAAACCATGTTGCCCTGGGTTGTGCAATTGTTGGGAGTCCAGGTGGTTTGTTACCCTGCTTCTTAAAACTCTTTCAAAGATTTTTATGATATGGGACGTTAAAGCTATTGGTCTATAGTTCTTAGATACTGCTTTGCTGCCACCTTTGTGGAGTGGAGCTCTATCCGTTGTTTTTAGTGACTGTGGAATCTCGCCTGTGTCTAAGCTCCTTCTCCATAGCATACTTAGGGCCTGTGAGAGTGGTTTCTTGCAGTTCTTAATGAACACAGAGTTCCACGAGTCTGGGCCTGGGGCTGAGTGCATGGGCATGTCGTCGATGGCTTTCTCAAAGTCTAGAAGAGTTAGGGTTATGTCAGAAATTTGTCATACATTGGCAGGGTTTTGAGGCTCATTCATGAAAAAATTGTTTTGATTTTCTATCTTTAGATAGATTAGTGGCTCGCTGAACACAGAGTCATATTGAGATTTCAGTATCTCACTCATTTCTTTGTTGTCATCTGTGTAAGATCCGTCTTGTCTGAGCAGGGGCCCTATACTAGAAGTGGTTTTTGCCTTGTTTTTGGCATATGAAAAGAAATATTTCGAATTTCTTTCAATTTCACTAATTGCTTTTAGCTCCTCTTGACTCTCTTGGATCCTGTATGAGTCCTTTAACTTTAGCTCAATATTTTCCACTTCCCTGGTTAGCGCTTCCTTCCGTGACTCAGATAGTCCAGCATTTTTGAGGAGCTCAGTGATTCTTCGTCTTCTCCTGTATAGGAAGCATCTCTCTCTCTCCTGTTTACTTCTTCTCTTCTTTTTTCGTAGAGGAATATGCCTTGAACATACTTCAGCTACCAGGAGGTTGATCTTTTCAAGGCACTGGTTAGGGTCCATGTAATTCAAGATATCTTCCCAACATGTTTCATTTAGGGCATAGTTTACCAGATCCCAGTTGATGTTCTTGTTGTTGAAGATGAACTTGGTAAAGGTACCCTCATAGCTGTATGTGTTTTGCTGATCAGGTCTCCTGTGCATGTACGTCTGGACTTCGATTAGATTGTGATCAGAATTTTTTGTTTTTGATATTGTTATGTTTCTTACCAGGTCCTCATTATTTGTGAAGATAAGGTCTAGTGTGTTCTCTAGTCTCGTTGGCTCCACTATCTCCACTATCTCCACTATCATGTTTGTTGCAGAAATTCAACAGCTCATGTGTGTGTGACTTTTCATCTGAGCTGCCTCCAGGGATTTTTTCTGCTACAACATTATTTGTTATATCCTTCCATTTTGTATGTCTAAGATTGAAGTCACCAAGCAGTAAGATGCTTGGGGATGGGGCTGGAAGGTTTTCCAGACAGGAGTCAATTTTTGATAGTTGTTCTTTGAACTGTTGGGAAGTTGCATCTGGTGGCTTATATACAAGTACAATGACTAGGTTTTGGTTCTCGATTTTTATTGTCAGAACTTCAACTACATCATTTGTGGTGTTCAGTATCTCCGTGCAAATGAGCGACTCTTTGACATACAGGCCAACTCCCCCTTGTTGCCTGTTCTTTCTGTCGTATCTGAAAAGGTTGTACCCAGGTATCCATATTTCATTGTCAAAGCAATCTTTTGCATGGGTCTCTGTGAAGGCTGCAAATAGTGCATTTGACTCCCCTAGAAGTCCACTAATGAAAGGAATTTTGTTGTTGGTAGATGGCTTAAGGCCCTATATATTAGCAAATATAAATGAGGTTGTGTTGCATGTTTGTTGGGGGGATTTCATTGTTGGCATCAGTAGTTGTGAGTCCGGATGGGCCACTGGCTGTGCCTCCAGTCTAACAAGGCTCCAAGGTGGTGGACTATTTTGGTTACCTCTTTCCATTTTCTTTCTTCGTTTCTTACCACTAAAAATCACTTGGGGTGGGGTTGTCATAGCTACCATAACTACTATGGTTTGTTGTACGGGGTATGTGCCTCCTGGTCCCTTTTAGGTGGTATGCGGAGCAATTGGTATTGTAACATTGTTTTTCAAGGATTGAAGAATGACACATCTCAGGGTGGAAGAATTTGCAAGAGGTAGAACGACACACTCCTTTAGACAGGAGGTCGCGGCATTTTTTTGGATGCTCAAAGTTGCATGTCCCATTCGTTTTCCCTGATATTCCATGTTTACAGATGCCCCAAGCATAGTATTTGCACCATTTTGTTTTTGGCTGGATACAATTCGTGCTGGATGTATTCATAATATGTGCAGATCCTAGATCTGCAGTACAGTCCATCATAGCCAAACCCGAGACACCACCATCTAATGACATGGGGCCAACATTTTCCCTGGAAGAGGACTCCCCTACTATATCTGTACTAGAGGTTATGGCTGTGATGGCTGTAGACGAGTCTACCCCGGAAGAGGACTCCTCTACTACATCTGTTCTAGAGGCTATGGCTATGGTGGATGTGGAGGAGTCTTTAACCAAATCCGGATTTTCACTATGGCTGGGGGCTGGGTCTGGGTCAGTCCTAGGGCTGGGGACTGAGCTAGCTGATTTTTTCTGTTTCTTCTTGTGGATGACTGTTTATTTTTGGGTCAATTGTTGTAGGCTGGGCATTCTGTTAGACTTTACTCCTCTCCTATCTTCCCATGCTCTATATATACCGGGTAGACTATTCAATAGTTCCTCTTTTTTTCATGCTTATTGTTTATTAACATCCTGAGTGCTTTCCTGATATCTGTCCATAGTTCCACATCCTTGTTGCAGATCCAGAAACACCTGTCTAGATAGATGTCATTTTTGGTCGCTGTGTTTATTCTTGAACATGTGACATGATGTTTTGAAAAGCAAAGGTTGCATGTGATTCTGGATTTTTTCCCAAGAGCCTTTTCACATGTATCCTATTTGCAACTGGTTTTCACTTTACCTTTCCTTTCTGTTCTACACTCAGGTGTGGGTGGTATGAGGTCAATGCATGGGTATGTGGGATGTACTGATTATGGAGACTTACTACACATTATATTATATTATGGCTATAATATGCATTTAATTCGGTTTGTTCACTGTATAACTCTTTCCATATTTATTCCTCTCTGATCACTCATATATATATTTTAATTTACTGGTCTTACTGAGATTCTCACACTGGTCTAGACTGGATATTGTGGTATGGTGTATATGGAGGTGGAGAGTAGTGGGGTGTGGGAGGTGAGCTTTCAGTTCATTCTCAATACTGTCAAGGTTTGTTTTACATGACTCACAAAATCATAATAACACGATTGCCAGCAAACCATGATAAGGGTGGGATTAGAACCCATGGCAAGTGACTCGTAAAACTGGCTTGGAACAACAAACTCGTACCCTGGTTTGTTTTACATGACTAATCCGCTGCAGCGACATTGAAGAAGTTATTCCTATACCGGGGATGTAAAATTGTGCCGATAATCGTGTTGTAGTTAGTGGTGTAACTCTCGAACTTTGAGAGCTGATAGTATTCTAGCCAAGCCTGGGACTTTTGGATTATTCAAGGTTTTATTGATTAAATGTTTCAGATATTGTACTTGAGGCAGTATTTCTGAGACAAGACAATTTATTTCACTAAGACGTATAGTCTTTTTGTAAAGTATTTTTCTATAAAAAAAAAGAACTTTTTGTTCACATTTGCGATCTAACATTAAGTGTTATTACAGTGGGTAGGTACATTCTGAATAAGCTTGTGCCTTTGATAGTTCATTTTGTTCTTGATGAGCCTCTAGTTTACTGCAGGCTAGAGGGGAGTGACTCAAGTGGCCACTCTCTTCTCCAGAATACAATCATGGATCACCAACTGAAGCGTAGGTATAAAACATAACAAGCATTGGGTACGTCCCCAAAACAGAACACAGTAGGTTAACAATTAATCTAGTCCTGGCATCTCTCTATAACACTGTGCTTAGACAAGATGAGGTGCGGAAATTAAGTCCACAGTGACAAAATAAGGTATGTGTTGGTGAAAGTGTAATAGTGTTTGTGGATACTCGGAATAAAGTTCAGAATGATGACTCTTTTTCTCAGAAGGCTATGTTAACGATGTAGTTAAAACATGTGTCCATACAATAGACATTGGCTACAAAAAACAAGACAATACTCAGAAATTCAAAGTCCCAAAAATTACAGTGTGTAAGGTATTGTGGCCTGTGATGCTATGTTAACAGAGACTGAGCAACTGCTTTCATCCTTCGTTGGTCAGCAGCAACACTGAGTGAATGTGGGTTGTAAATCTGTGCTTGGCATTTAAGACATGCTTAATTTAACAAATAATATATCAGATCTATCATACAATATATAAAAAATGGTTAGTATAAGGGAAATAATATGGATTATTACAACAGAGAGCCAGGACATTATTTCGGCGATAAATAATGATAGACATGCCTTATTACAATATTAATAATACAATATTAATTACCTTCTAGATAAATAGTCATATGATAAAGAGACAAACAACAAATAATGTACAGATGTAAGAGTAGAGCTGCACACATTGTTCCATGCTAAGCGAGTACCGCTGCTCACATTGTACCAAGTTTAGGAAGCATTTCTACACACATTGTACCAAGGTAATCTAGCAGTGCTACACACACATTACTAAGATAGGTTAGTTTCAACCACGTAACAAAGAAGTGGAAGTGTTGCTCAAGTATCATGTTGAGATAGACAAAAAAACTCCTCGTGCAGATACATAGGTATTCTTTGACTTATACTATGGCCATCCCTAATTGTCTAACAGCCAGAACGACACCCAGCTGCCCTGTTCTCCCTCACTCCACCAACTTGAAACACAAACATTCAAAGAATTTTTTTTTTTTTAGCAAAATGCATACGTAGTTTTTTCCTCCACTTATACTCTTCGTATCCTAAACTACCTAAAAAGCAGAACGATGTTCAAGTACCGTGTTTATCCCTCCACACACCACCCATCACCATCCAGCAAGGTAAACATTAACCTATGTTCCACTGTTCATTAATTCGTCACTCCTTCGCTACCTTCTGAAGACTGGTACTGTGTTGCGTAGTGCAACTTTTTGTGGTGTGACTGGCTACCTGCATGGTCCTACCTGCATGGTCCTACCTGCATGGTCCTACCTGCATGGTCCTACCTGCATGGTCCTACCTGCATGGTCCTACCTGCATGGTCCTACCTGCATGGTCCTACCTGCATGGTCCTACCTGCATGGTCCTACCTGCATGGTCCTACCTGCATGTTTCATATCTGCTTACCTGCATGTTCCTCATCTGCCTACCAGCATGTTCTGTATATGCTTACTACTTGCATGTTCCCCATCTGTATGTTCCTCATCTGTATGTTCCTCATCTGCACGGTTGTGGTCTAATGATTCCTACCTTATGGCTGGAGTCTGGGGATTCCTACCCTACAGCAGTAGTGCATATGATTGGCGTGTGAGTCATGGGTTGACACTCCACTCGTTCACTGATATGCAACATAAGATGTAGGTTATTGGCTTGGGTTGCTAAACAGTTATTAACTATTGAAATAGACTGCCCTTTGATGTTGCTAGTGTCAACACAGCATAGATGAGTGGCAGGAAAGGCACATCTCACACTGCCTTTGTTTTGCATTGGTCAATGGAACCCTGAGGCAAGTTCTTGAACAGCCCAGGAGATCGGGGCTAACCCATCCTAGTAACACTAGGTGTAAGAGACTGTTAAAGAAAGTGGCTGCTCATGGCATTGGGGGAAAAGTGTTGTCATGGATCGAGTCATGGCTCACCAATAGGAAGCAGAGGGTGTGCATAAATGGGGTTAAATCTGAGTGGGGATCTGTAACAAGTGGCGTTCCACAGGGATCGGTTTTGGGTCCGTTGTTATTTATAATATATATAAATGACCTTGATGAGGGAATTACTAGTGATATGAGCAAATTCGCCGATGACACGAAGATAGGTAGGATAATTGATTCAAACGTAGATGTCACTGAACTTCAGGAGGATTTAGACAAACTCAATTCGTGGTCAGAAAAGTGACAGATGCAGTTCAATGTAGATAAATGCAAGGTTTTAAAGCTCGGGAATGTTCATAACCCAAGCACCTAAGAACATAAGAACATAAGAATGGAGGAACACTGCAGAAGGCCTACTGGCCCATACAAGGCAGGTCCTTATCAAAACCACCACTACCTAAGAATTAACTCCAGTACTCACGACACCGATCAAACCCAGCCCCTCCCATTCATATATTTGTCCAATCTCTTTTTAAAGCCACCCAAGGTCCTAGCCTCTATCACCCTACTCGGAAGATTGTTCCACGCATCTACAACTCTGTTCGAAAACCAGTACTTGCCTATGTCCTTTCTAAATCTAAATTTATCCAATTTAAATCCGTTATTTCTGGTTCTTACTTGGTTCGATATCCTCAGCATTTTATTAATATCTCCTTTGTTTATGCCCATCATCCACTTGTACACCTCGATGATATCTCCCCTCATTCTACGTCTCTCCAGAGAGTGGAGATTCAACGCTATAAGTCTATCTTCATACGGGAGATTTCTTATACTGTAAATCATTTTAGTCATTCTTCTCTGTATGTTCTCCAACGAATCTATATCCATCCTGTAGTAAGGAGACCAAAACTGAGCTGCATAATCCAAATGAGGTCTCACTAGTGATGTATAGAGCTGTAAAATAACTTTTGGACTTCTGTTGCTTATACTTCTTGAAATAAATCCTAGTAATCTTTTAGCCTTATTGCGCACACTTAGGCACTGTTGTCTTGGCTTAATAATGTTGAACTCAGCCGTACAGAATGCGAAAAAGATTTGGGGGTTATGGTAAGCAGCAACCTTAAATACATGAGTGGGTGTGAGTTGGACCTGACTAGCTTGTGCTACTAGGTCTGATGCCCTGTTCCTTCCTTAAGTGAATGTGACCTGACCTGACTAGGTTGGGTCATTGGCTTAAGCCGTTAGGAGATTTGGACCTGCCTCGCATGGGCCAGTAGGCCTGCTGCAGTGTTCCTTCTTTCTTATGTTCTTATGTTCTTAAGATGGAGTGGTAGATCTTACATGTACGGAGAAGTGAGCTCATGGTATATTAGCATCAGCAGTACTCAACTTTTCTTTCAAACAGTATGGAAATTTGCGGACGAATTACAGTTTGGTGATTTTGACCAGACCTAAACAACGAAGCGAATTAAGTAGTTGTTACTCTAGTTAGAGTACCTACATTAACTTGTATTTATTTACAGTTAACCTGACAGCAAAATGATATAAACAAGCAGATTACGTCTGAAGGAGTGGAACATTATGTAGTTCCTTAGAGTCTTCGTTATCTCCCTACTCTCACTGTGCTGGAGGACGGGTTGTGTACTCTCTCCCTACCCCATCTTACTCTTCCCCTCTCACAAAACAATATGAATGATCTACTTCCACAATCTCGACAGCTACTGATAGTACTTGGGTATCAATATAGGCCAGCTTCGGGTGGGCTACCACTGGGTGTTTACTCCACCAACTGACGTAGACTTACCCACAAACTATACCGGAGAGACTATTATCTCACCCTGCTGTTAGATGCTATATATTGACAAACCTCATAAATTCACAGCCAACTCAGTTACAAATGTTCGAGTAATTACAAGTGTGTTTTATCCACAGAGACGTATTAGCCATTCTCTAAAAATACCTTGACTTTGCCTATTTTAATTAGCCTTATCCATAACCATCCCAGTTTGCTTAAATTATAACCGCTAAATATTGGATTTAGTAAATAACTCATATAGCTACAGATTTTTTTTTTTTGGTGAGAGAATTACTGTTGTTTTGATGCTAATAAATTTAGTAATAGTTCATTACCAGTGTAACTTAGCAAGCACAAATGTTGCAACCCAGTCCTGGGACCGATTATGTGCCTCTGCAATCCTTCAACTACCATCCACATGATGGGTGGGGGTGACTATAATCCACAGGATGGGTGGGGGTGACTACCATCCACAGGATGGGTGGGGGTGACTACCATCTACAGGATGGGTGGGGGTGACTACCATCCACAGGATGGGTGGGGGTGACTACCATCCACAGGATGGGTGGGGGTGACTACCATCCACATGATGGGGGGTGACTATAATCCACAGGATGGGTGGGGTGACTACCATCCACAGGATGGGTGGGGGTGACTACCATCCACAGGATGGGTGGGGGGTGACTACCATCCACAGGATGGGTTGGGGTGACTACCATCCACAGGATGGGTGGGGTGACTACCATCCACATGATGGGTGGGGTGACTATAATCCACAGGATGGGTGGGGGTGACTACCATCCACAGGATGGGTGGGGGTGACTACCATCCACTGGATGATAAACAACTGATAACAGTGGCAACGACCTGAAATATTCAATCTTTATCAGTAATAATTTTACTCTTTATCAGAGAGTTCAGCTGACGGTGCCTCCCTGGGCACTGTCAGGCACTGTGTTGGCACTGTTAGTCATACAATGTTAGTCATGCACTCTGTTGACACTGTTAGTCATGCACTCTGTTGACACTGTTAGTCATGCACTCTATTGACACTGTTAGTCATGCACTCTGTTTACACTGTTAGTCATGCACTCTGTTTACACTGTTAGTCATGCACTCTTCTGGCGGAGTGCACAATTTCTCTTGGCTGTGTTGGCAATATTTTTTTCACAAATACCGAGGACTGTGTGTTGTGTTGGCATCGTTGGCTCTTCCTACTGACTACTGTTCATAATTATCTATTCTGGCGCTGATTACCTTGATTCCTGTTGGGAATGCTGACAGTAATATGCACGTTTTTCTGTTGGCACTGGTTTCTTTTGGCAGTGTTAGTTGTGCGAAATGTAAGAGTCAGTCACAACAGCAGCAATACAGTCACACGAGCAGCAACACAGTCACACCAGCAACAACACAGTCACAACAGAAGCAATACAGTCACACCAGCAGCAACACAGTCACACCAGCAGCAACACAGTCACACTAGCAGCAACACAGTCACACCAGCAGCAACACAGTCACACCAGCAGCAACACAGTCACACCAGCAGCAGCACAGTCACACCAGCAGCAGCACAGTCACACCAGCAGCAGCACAGTCACACCAGCAGCAACACAGTCACACCAGCAGCAACACAGTCACACCAGCAGCAACACAGTCACACCAGCAGCAACACAGTCACACTAGCAGCAGCACAGTCACACCAGCAGCAACACAGTCACACCAGCAGCAACACAGTCACACCAGCAGCAACACAGTCACACCAGCAGCAACACAGTCACACTAGCAGCAACACAGTCACACCAGCAGCAACACAGTCACACCAGCAGCAACACAGTCACACCAGCAGCAGCACAGTCACACTAGCAGCAGCACAGTCACACCAGCAGCAGCACAGTCACACCAGCAGCAGCACAGTCACACCAGCAGCAGCACAGTCACACCAGCAGCAGCACAGTCACACCAGCAGCAGCACAGTCACACCAGCAGCAACACAATCACAACAGCATCAACATGTCAGGGACACAACCAGAGAGAGGGGAGGATGAACCAGCGAGACTGGACCTCTTGTTCACCCTGAGCAGTTCTGATATTGAGGACATCACATATGAGTGAGCTTTGAGCTCTGAGCTTTGAGTACATAGTAGAGTGGAAAGGGTAACAGGAGTTGAATGGGAAAAGCCGAACTATAAAAGGGGGGACTACAGTAGTATGAGGAACTTCCTGCAGGAGATTCAGTGGGACAGAGAAATGGTAGGAAAGTCAGTAAACGAAATAATGGAATACGTAACAACAAAATGCAAGGAGGCAGAGGAAAGGTTTGTTCTCAAGGTCAACAGAAGTAATGGGAAGACCAGAACGAGCCCTGGTTTACCCAAAGTGTAGGGAGGCAGACTAAGTGCACTAGAGAATGTAAAAAGTACAGAAGGCAAAGGACCCAGGAAAATAAGGAGATTAGTCGAAGAGCCAGAAACGAGTATGCACAGATAAGGAGGGAGGCCCATCGACAATACGAAAACAACATAGCATCGAAAGTCAAGTCTGACCCGAAACTGATGTATAGCCACATTAGGATGAAGACAACAGTCAATGAATAGGTGATCAGGCAGAGGAAAGAAGGTGGGGAACTCACAAGAAATGATCAAGAGGTATGTGAGGAGCTCAACACGAGATTTTAGGAGGTATTTACAGTGGAGACAGGAAGGACTCTGGGAAGACAGAACAAAGCGGGACACCAACAAGGAATATACCAACAAGTGCTGGATGACATACACAACTGAGGAGGAGGTGAAGAAGCTGCTCAGTGACCTTGATACCTCAAAGGCATGGACCGGACATCTCCCGTGGTCCTAGAGAGGAGCAGAGACGCTTTGTGCCACTAACCACAATCTTCAACACATCCCTTGAAACTGGCCAACTACCTGAGGTATGGAAGACGGCAAATGTAGTTCCCATTTTTAAGAAAGGAGACAGAACCGAGGCACTAAACTATAGACCAGTGTCACTGACGTGTATAGTATGCAAAGTCATGGAGAAGATTATCAGGAGGAGAATGGTGGAACATCTGGAATGGAACAAGATTATAAACGACAATCAGCACGAATTCATGGAAGGCAAATCCTGTGTCACAAACCTTCTGGAGTTTTATGACAAAGTAACAGAAGTAAGACACGAGAGAGAGAGAGAGGTGGGTTGACTGCATTTTCTTGGACTGCAAGAAGGCCTTCGACACAGTTCCTCACAAGAGATTAGTGCAGAAGCTAGAGGATCAGGCGTGTATAACAGGAAGGGCACTGCAATGGATCAGAGAATACCTGACAGGGAGGCAACAACGGGTCATGGTACGTGCTGAGGAATCACAGTGGGCGCCTGTGACGAACAGGGTCCCACAGGGGTCAGTCCTAGGAAAAGTGCTATTCTTGGTATATATGAATGACATGACGGAAGGGATAGACTCAGAAGTGTCCCTGTTCGCAGATGATGTGAAGTTAATGAGGAGAATTAACCCAGATGAGGATCAGGCAGGACTTCAAAGAGACCTGGACAGGCTGGACACCTGGTCCAGCAACTGGCTTCTCGAATTTAACCCCGACAAATGCAAAGTCATGAAGATCGGGGACGGGCAAAGAAGACCGCAGACATTGTATAGGCTAGGTGGCCAAAGACTGCAAACCTCGCTCAAGGAGAAAGATCTTGGGGTGAGTATGACACCGATAACGTCTCCGGAAGCACACATCAACCAGATAACTACTGCAGCATATAGGCGCCTAGCAAACCTGAGAATAGCGTTCCGATACCTTAGTAAGGAATCGTTCAAGACACTGTACACCGTGTACGTCAGGCCCATACTAGAGTATGCAGCACCCGTTTGGAACCCACACCTGGTCAAGCACGTCAAGAAATTAGAGAAAGTGCAAAGGTTTGCGACAAGGTTAGTTCCAGAGCTAAGGGGAATATCCTACGAAGAAAGGTTAAGGGAAATCGACCTGACAACACTGGAGGAGAGGAGGGTTAGGGAGACATGATAACGACATACAAAATATTGCGTGGAATAGACAAGGTGGATAGAGACAGGATGTTCCAGAGAGGGGACACAGAAACAAGGGGTCATAATTGGAAGTTGAAGACTCAGATGAGTCAAAGGGATGTTAGAAAGTATTTCTTCAGCCATAGAGTTGTCAGGAAGTGGAATAGTCTAGCAAGTGAAGTAGTGGAGGCAGGAACCATACATAGCTTTAAGACGAGGCATGATAAAGCTCATGGAGCAGGGAGAGAAAGAACCCAGTAGCAGTCAGTGAAGAGGCGGGGCCAGGAGCTGAGTTTCGACCCCTACAACCACAATTAGGTGAGTACAGTCACACCAGCAGAAACACAGTCACACCAGCAGCAACACAGTCCCAACAGCAGCAACACAGTCCCAACAGCAGCAACACAGTCACAACAGCAGCAACACAGTCACAACAGCAGCAACACAGTCACAACAGCAGCAACACAGTCACACGAGCAGCAGCACAGTCACAACAGCAGCAACACAGTCACAACAGCAGCAACACAGTCACACGAGCAGCAGCACAGTCACAACAGCAGCAACACAGTCACACAAGCAGCAACACAGCCACAACAGCAGCAACACAATTACAACAGCACAACAGCAGCAACACAGTTACAACAGCACAACAGCAACAACACAGTTACAACAGCACAACAGCAACAACACAGTCACAGCAGCAGCAGCAGCACAGTCACAGCAGAAGCAACACAGTTACAACAGCACAAGAGCAGCAACACAGTTACCAGAACAGCAACACCAGCAAGCAGCGCATATGTAGCAGCAGTAACGTCAGCAACACAAATAAAAACAAGAGCTCCAGCGGTAAGAAAATCAACATGTTTTGCATCACAAGATAAAGTTAATGCTGTGAGAGGTGTTGCTGCTGCAGCAGCCAGTCTGCTGCGACCGTAAGAATACTATAGTGAACATGATGAACATAACCCATGTTAGCTAACCCATAACCCATGTTAGATAATGTTCACATTTGTTCACATTAGCTAGAACAAAACTCTCCAATCCTTGGAGCTAATACCAAACTATGCTTTCAGAATTATTCTTGGCTGTTCTAAAACTACTAAGATCCTTTTAATAAGAGGCAGGAGCTTGGTGTTGCCAGTGTGAGTAGTGGAACAACTGAGTGTGAGTAGTGGAACAACTGAGTGGTAGTGGTGGAACAACTGAGTGTTAGTAGTGGAACAACTGAAACTAATACTCTACATGGTATTAAAATTGTATAAAAGTGAATCTGACACTGCCGCCGTGACTCTTACAAAATGTCGAGACGTAAACCCAACTTCTAATAGATGAAGAAAATATATATAGTGAATTCGGTCTCCTACAAGATCTCCGTCATTATAGAGAAATAAAAGAGCATTTCGCGTCTCCATGTAAGATGGATTCGATTAAACCACATTTTATGATGCCACCATCCTCCAAGTTGCCCAGCCAGGATTTTATACTGATGGGGGGGGGGGGTTAGGATGCTTTAAGCCAGGATTTCAATCTAGGAAGGGCTTATTATATAAAAAGAAATTGTGGAAAAAATCAGAAATCGTCTAAGTTTGGTTGGTCTGTCAACTGTTAGAAACAATATTTGGACAGAAATAAACCTGAATATCATTGGGATGTATTTAGAAGCCCGAGTAGATTGATAATTCATTGTGATAATTAGGTAAGTACCTTCACGGAGCACCTTGCAATGTAAACACTGAATGACCATGTACTAGCCGAGCTGAACCTTGTTACAAGTACTTCTGTACCACTTTCTTTAACGTTATATACTTGATTGTCCATTTACTGATGAATATAGATAGTATAATAACCTATAATCTTTATTATCTATCAAGTTATCTTATTAGTGAAAATAAGATAACCCGAATTTTTTTTTTACAAGTATTATATAAATGTAGCCTAAAATATCGATTTGTAAATAATAATATATATCCAAAATTATTCCTGTTAAGCAACTCGCTTACGGCCTTTTGTGTCTCCCTTTTTTATATGACGGCTGTTGAGCGTGCAATAAAACTAGCTTCTGCAACGGCAGGATGTAATATAAAGGATGGTTCAACAAAGAGAAGCAAGATAAACAGCAACAAGAGAAAAGCAAGTTAAGCAAAAACAACAGCACGAGTAGCAATACAAGACAGTAAGACAGCTCTAAATCAACCAACAGCAGCAGAATCGCTCTTCAGAGACTAAAAAAATGATAACAGTAACACCAACAGCAGCAGCAGCAGCAGCAGCTGAAGAAATAGCGGCAATAGACACCAATAGGCCCACCAGCAAAAAAAAAAAAAATAGCCTCAGTAAAAGAGTATCAGGAAGGGTAGCAGACACGGCAGCAGTAGACATAACAGCAGTAGAAATAGCATCATCAGAAGCAGCAGCAGTAGAAACATCAGCAGTGGAAACAGGAGCAGCAGCAGTGCAGCAGCTGCGGCAGCGGTGAGGGCGGCGGCGGCGGCATCGGGCGTGGCGGGGGCAGTGACCGGGGGAGGATGAGCTAGGTGCGACAGACGGGCAGTGACGAACACGCAAGAATGCAGGTGAACTACATTATGAGTTCACCTCAGAGTTCACTTGTGTGACGGTGTGGTCGTGTGAACGCCGGCACATGTGCACCAGAGTTCGTGTGCACGTGTCAGTACACGTGGAACAGGTGCGCGTGATGCCGTTCATTTACAGGTTCGAGACTGGCTGTGTACAGGTGCGGGCAGCAACATGTTCCTGCATGTGTGGATGTGTATGGATAATACTGCGTGCGGGAGAAAAGTAATGCATACGTATTTGGAGACCAGCATATGTGTAAACACACATGTAAAAAGAATTGAGTGATAGTAGGTTGTTGGCTACCTTTTGTTGATGTGTGAATTATGTTCTGTTATCTGTCTACACCTGTCAACACAAAATATATATATATATATATATATATATATATATATATATATATATATATATATATATATATATATATATATAAATATATATATATTGTTTTGCCTCGGCAACAGCGAGTCTTAGAGAGAAAGTTCAAGGTATGCTTTATGTAATAGGTCGTTGGCACCGGATGCTACGAGACTCTCTCTTCAGTGTCTCATTCCCAGTGCCTCAACTCACCGTGACTCTCCCTCCTCACCTCCTCCTCACACTCTTTCCTCACCTCATCTTGACACTCCTTCCTCACTTCCTCCTCACAACTCTCCCTCATACTGCTTCCCTCCATCATAACTCTCACTCATATTGCTTCCCTCCATCATAACTCCCCCTCACACTGCATCCCTCCATCATAACTCTCCCTCACTTACGTCCCTCCATCATAACTCTCCCTCACACTGCTTCCCTCCATCATAACTCTCCCTCACCCCTCACACTGCTTCTCTCCATGATATCTCTCCCTCACACTGCTTCTCTCCATGATATCTCTCCCTCACACTGCTTCTCTCCATGATATATCCCACTCACACTGCTTCTCTCCATGATATCTCTCCCTCACACTGCTTCTCTCCATGATATCTCTCCCTCACACTGCTTCTCTCCATGATATATCCCACTCACACTGCTTCTCTCCATGATGTCTCCCACTCACACTGCTTCTCTCCATCATAACTCTCCCTCACACTGCTTCTCTCCATCATAACTCTCCCTCACATTGCTTCCCTCCATCTTAACTCTCCCTCACATTGCTTCTTTCCATCATAACTCTCCCTCACATTGCTTCCCTCCATCATAACTCTACCTCACACTGTTCTCTCCATCATACCTCTCCCTCACTCTGATTCTCTCCATCATAACTCTCCCTCACACTGCTTCCCTCCATCATACCTCTCCCTCACATTGCTTCTCTCCATCATAACTCTCCCTCACCCCTCTCACTGCTTCCCTCCATCATAACTCTCCCTCACACTGCTTCTCTCCATCATAACTCTCTCTCACACTGCTTCCCTCCATCATACCTCTCCCTCACACTGCTTCTCTCCATCATAACTCTCCCTCACCCCTCACACTGCTTCCCTCCATCATAACTCTCCCTCACACTGCTTCCCACCATCAAAACTCTCCCTCACACTGCTTCTCTCCATCATAACTCTCCCTCACACTGCTTCTCTCCATCATAACTCTCCCTCACACTGCTTCTCTCCATCATAACTCTCCTCACACACTTCCATCATCTCCTCACTGCTTCCATCATAACTCTCCCTCACAATGCTTCTCTCCACCATAACTCTCCCTCACAATGCTTCCCTCCACCATAACTCTCCCTCACACTGCTTCTCTCCATCAATGTCTTTCACTGCTGCACTGCATCTTAACTCCTCTACATTGGGTGACCTTAACGTGGTGGTGGTGCGGGTGGTGGAGTGACGTGTGCCAAGTGTTGGTCACCCAGCATCTCTTTCGGCATTTATGTTAGGGATATTTCCCCTTTTCCTTAAATATGTTGGCATTATGCTCAGTGACACGGAACGAATTTTGGATGTGGACTGTGTTAAAAACTGACCTCGAATAGTTGTGCTTGCATTGAGATTATATTTATTTTTTATATAATTTGAAATGAAACTGATTATGATAATAGAGTGAATTTGAGTAACCAGATTCATGTAGGGCTTTGTAAATAACGCGCGCACACACACACACACACAACTATAGGTCTGTGTTCAGTAACATGTATAGTAGCTATGGTTATAGAGAAGATTATCAGCAGGAGAGTAGTGGAGCACCTAGAAAGGAGTGTATTCATAAACAAGAAAAAGCATGGTTTTCAATACAGTAAATCTTGTCTCACAGATCTGCTAAAGTTTTATGATAAGGTAAGGAAAGACAGGCAGGAGAGAGAGGGATGGTGCACTGTATGTTTTTGGATTGCAAGAATATATTCGAAACAGTTCCCTGTAAGGGACTGGCACATAAGATAGAGGAGTAGGCAGGAATTTTAAGACAAGCACTACAGTGGATCAATGAATACTTAATGGGAATGAAGCAACGAGTTACTGTCAGGGAAAGATGTTGGAATTGGCGAGTGTGACGAGTGGGGGTTCCACAAGGGTCAATACTTGAACCAGTCCTGTTTCTTGTGTATGCAAACCACATGGAAAATGAAATCTAGTCCGAGGTGTCCTTGCTCGCAGATGATGTGAAACTAACGAGGCGAATATAAACAGGAGTGGACCAGGATCTGAACAGGCTGCAAGATTGGTCTGATAAGTGGTTGTAGGAATTTAACCCCAACAAATGCAAAATTATGAAAATTGGAGAATAGCAAAGACGTCCGGGAACAGTGTAAAGGCTCGGGGAACAAAGGCTTAAAACCTCTCTGATAGAGGACCTGGAGCACTTCACCCGAGGCACACATCAACCGAATAACTGCTGTAGCAAACGAGACAGCTTTCAGAAACATTAATAAGGAGGCATTTACGACCTTATATACGGCATATGTCAGCCTTATCTTGGAGTATGCAGCGGCAGCATGAAACACACATCTGATTAAGCATGTAATGAAACTGAAAAAAATTGTAAAGGTTTGCAACTAAACTAGGTCCTGAGCTAGGGGATAAGATCTAGAGGAGAGCCTAAAAGAGCTAAACCTGGTGACACTAGAAGAGAGAAGGATCAGAAGTGACATGATTACAACGTACAAAATACAGACAGGAATTGACAAGATGGACAGGGAAAGTCGGAGAGGCGGGTCTCAGGTGCACGAGGTCACAGCGGGTCTCATGTGCACGAGGTCACAGCGGGTCTCAGGTGCACGAGGTCACAGCGGGTCTCAGGTGCACGAGGTCACAGCGAGTCTCAGGTGCACGAGGTCACAGCGGGTCTCAGGTGCACGAGGTCACAGCGGGTCTCAGGTGCACGAGGTCACAGCTGGAAGTTAAAAGCACAGATGAGTCAGGGAATGTTAGGAAATATCTCTTTATACAGAAAGCGAAACGACCCAGACAACGAAGTGGTGGAGGCAGAATCCATACATAGCTTTAAGAATATGTATGATAGGGCTCACGTTGCCAGGAGAGAATGAACCCAGTAGCGGCCAGCAGAGCCACGGGACCATGAGCTGAGACTCGACCCCGCAACTACAATTAGGTGAGTGCACACTCAGACTCATTCATGCACATACAAACTCACAAAAAAAAAAAAAAAAAAAAAAAAAAAAAAAAAAAAAAAAAAAAAAAAAAAAAAAAAAAAAGATAAGACAGAGACAAAGAGCTAAACCTGACACTAGAAAGAAGGATCAAGTGACATGATTACACACTACAATACAACAGGAATTGACAAGATGGACAGGGAAAGTCGGAAGGCGGTCTCAGGCACGAGGTCACAGCGGGTCCATGTCACAGGCACAGGTCTCAGGCACAGGTCACACGTCTCAGGCACGAGGTCACACAGTCTCAGTCACGAGTCACACAGGTCTCAGGTGCACAGGGTCACAGCACTCAGGTGCACGAGGTCACAGCATAAAACACAGATACAGAATTTAAAATTCCATACAGAACAGAAACACCAGACAACGAATTGGCAGAACCACACATACAAAAATAACCACCCGAGAATAACCGTACGGCCACAGACCACACCATGACTAGACTCACCCCACAACTACAATTATGATGCACACTCAGACTCATTCATGCACATACAAACTCACAAGAGACAAGTAGACACTCGACAAGTACACTTGGCACAATCACACTTCACAATGCACCACAACTCTACACACACACACACACACACACACACACACACACACACACACACACACAACACACACACACACACACACACACACACACACACACACACACACACACACACACACACACACACACACACACACACACACACACACACACACAACACACATACACACACACACACACACACACAACACAACACACACACACACACACACACACACACACACACACACACACATTAATTTCCTCTCCTTCATAACACGTTCACTTCCTCTTCTTTCTCTATCTGACCCTTCCTACTACTCCTCACCTCTTAGTATAATTGCTCACTCTCCCTCTCTCTCTCCCTCCCTCCCTCTCTCCCTGTCTCCCTCACAATCCTCACCAAACAGCTCACTCCTGCAGGCCGCAGATTGCCAATATCGAGACCCTGGAACTCTGCCATTTGAAATTAATGCCCCGGAAATCTTTTGGGAAATTGGAGGATATACAAGACTCTAAGTTTCGTCTGAGAGACTGGAAGTAGAGGTAGCAGGGGGGGTGGGGGGGTGAAGTGACGTCTGAGAGACTGGAAGTAGAGGTAGCAGGGGGTGAAGTGACGTCTGAGAGACTGGAAGTAGAGGTAGCAGGGGGTTGAAGTTCGTCTGAGAGACTGGAAGTAGAGGTAGCAGGGGGTGGGGGTGAAGTGACGTCTGAGAGACTGGAAGTAGAGGTAGCAGGGGGTGGGGGGTGCAAAGTGACGTCTGAGAGACTGGAAGAGAGGTGCAGTGGGGTGAAGTGACGTCTGAGAGACTTAAGTAGAACAGGTGGGTGAAGACTGAGAACTAAGTTGACTCGTCAGACATACTAGAAGACAGAACTACTGTCAGACATACTAGAAGACAGAACTACTGTCAGACATACTAGAAGACAGAACTACTGTCAGACATACTAGAAGACAGAACTACTGTCAGACATACTAGAAGACAGAACTACTGTCAGACATACTAGAAGACAGAACTACTGTCAGACATACTAGAAGACAGAACTACTGTCAGACATACTAGAAGACAGAACTACTGTCAGACATACTAGAAGACAGAACTACTGTCAGACATACTAGAAAATAGAACTACTGTCATTGAGGCTAGAAGAGGCAGAAACACTGTTAAACACTTGAAGACAAACATCCAGTCTCAGCAATACTAGAAAAGAACCACTGTCAGGGAGACAGGGAGAAAACCATCGTCATGGAGACAGGGAGAAAACCATTGTCAGGAAGACAGGGAGAGAACCACTGTCAGGGAGACAGGGAGAAAAGCATTGTCAGGGAGACAGGGAGAGAACCACTGTCAGGGAGACAGGGAGAAAAGCATTGTCAGGGAGACAGGGAGAGAACCACTGTCAGGGAGACAGGGAAGAACCACTGTCAGGGAGACAGAGACAGAGCCACTGTCAGAGAGAGAGAGAAAAGTTTTCTGATACTCGTTGCCAAATACCTGATAGAAAATGTGGTGAGGTCGTTGTATTTTTTTTGCTTGATGGAGACCACAGACTTGTTGGAGTGGGTGGGGTCACTGGAGGGTCGTGCTGGAGTGGGTGGGGTCACTGGAGGGTCGTACTGGAGTGGGTGGGGTCACTGGAGGGTCGTGCTGGAGTGATTGAGGTCACTGGAGGGTCGTGTTGGAGTGGTTGAGGACATTGGAGGGTCTTTCTGGAGTGGATGGAGTCACTGCAAGGTCGTGGAGTGGGTGGGGTCGCTGGGAGGTCGTGCTTTAGTGGGTGCAGTCGCTTGAGAGTCATGCTGGAGTGGGTGGGGTCATTGGAAGGGCTGTGCTAGAGTGGCTGGAGTGGATGGAGTCGCTGGAGGGTCGTGCTGGAGTGGGTGGAGGTGCTGTGCTAGAAGGTCGTACTGGAGTGGGTGGGGTTCCTGAAGGATCGTGCTGGAGTGGGTGGGGTTCCTGAAGGATCGTGCTGGAGTGGGTGGGGTTACTGAAGGATCGTGCTGGAGTGGGTGGGGTTCCTGAAGGATCGTGCTGGAGTGGGTGGGGTTCCTGAAGGATCGTGCTGGAGTGGGTGGGGTTCCTGAAGGATCGTGCTGGAGTGGGTGGGGTTCCTGAAGGATCGTGCTGGAGTGGGTGGGGTTACTGAAGGATCGTGCTGGAGTGGGTGGGGTTCCTGAAGGATCGTGCTGAAGTGTATGGGGTTACTGAAGGGTCGTGATGGAGTGGGTGGGGTTTCTGAAGAGTCGTGCTGAAGTGTATGGGGTTGCTGAAGGGTCGTGCTGAAGTGTATGGGGTTGCTGAAGGGTCGTGTTCCAGCGGGTGAAGTTGTTGGAGTGGGTGGAGTTCACTGGAAGGTCGTGCTGAGGTGGGTGGGGTACTGGAGGGTCGTGTTGGGCTGGGTGAGGTTTGGAGTGGGTAGGTTTGCTGGAGAGTTTACCTGGAGTTTACCTGGAGAGAATTCCAGGGGTCAACGCCCCTGCGGCCCGGTCTGTGACCAGGCCTCATGTTGGACCAGAGCCTGATCAACCAGGCTGTTACTGCTGGACGCTCGGAGGGTGGGGTTGCTGAACGGTCGTGCTGGAGAGAGTGAGGTCGCTTTAAGGTCGTGCTGGGGTGGGTAGGATCACTGGAGGGTCGTGCTGGAGTGGGATTGGTTGCTGAATTTAGTGGGATTGCTGGAGATTGTATGGTTGTTGAAGGGAGGTACTGGAATGGATGTGTTTTACGAGACTGTGCCATTGCAAGGGTTACCATCATCGGTTTCACAATGACAGACCTGTATGCAGGTCGTAAATTTTACCTCAATTTTGTTTTTGTTTTCAATCATAAAGGCGAAATATAAAATATCAACAAATTACATAAAACTACTTTATTTGTCTAGATAATAAGAAAAATGTACATAGAGTTAACAGTGTAATATAGCTCTCAGGAGTAGAAAACACTGACTGTGCTTTATTAAATAATCCAGTAATAGGCCAATTAAAGTTATTTTACAAGCTTATTTACAAGTAATGACTGTCTTAACTTTGTTAAAGTTAACTTTGTTAAAACAGTCTGGTCACGGCCTAGTCACAGACCGGGCCGCGGGGGCGTTGACCCCCCGAAACCCACTCCAGGTATACTGTGTGAGAGCTTATGTCATACATGCTATATACATTTTGTGAGTATGTATGATACATATATCCACTACACTCTAAATGGCCTATCCGAAATAGATACAATGTGAAACAGTAGTCAAAGCCTTGAGCAACGAGAGCAAACATGGAACAACAGTAGGAACCATCAAACATGGAACAACAGTAGCAACCATCAAACATGGAACAACAGTAGCAACCATCAAACATGGAACAACAGTAGCAACTATCAAACATGGAACAACAGTAGCAACCATCAAACATGGAACAACAGTAGCAACCATCAAACATGGAACAACAGTAGCAACCATCAAACATGGAACAACAGTAGCAACCATCAAACATGGAACAACAGTAGCAACCATCAAACATGGAACAACAGTAGCAACCATCAAACATGGAACATCAGTAGCAACCATCAAACATGGAACAACAGTAGCAACCATCAAACATGGAACAACAGTAGCAACCATCAAACATGGAACAACAGTAGCAACCATCAAACATGGAACAACAGTAGCAACCATCAAACATTTAACAACAGTAGCAACCATCAAACATGGAACAACAGTAGCAACCATCAAACATGGAACAACAGTGGCAACCATCAAACATGGAACAACAGTAGCAACCATCAAACATTGAACAACAGTAGCAACCATCAAACATGGAACAACAGTAGCAACCATCAAACATGGAACATCAGTAGCAACCATCAAACATGGAACAACAGTGGCAACCATCAAACATGGAACAACAGTAGCAACCATCAAACATGGAACAACAGTAGCAATTATCAAACATGGAACAACAGTGGCAACCATCAAACATGGAACAACAATAGCAACCATCAAACATGGAACAACAGTAGCAACCATCAAACATGGAACAACAGTAGCAACCATCAAACATGGAACAACAGTGGCAACCATCAAACATGGAACAACAGTAGCAACCATCAAACATGGAACAACAGTGGCAACCATCAAACATGGAACAACAGTAGCAACCATCAAACATGGAACAACAGTAGCAAATATCAAATATGGAACAACAGTGGCAACCATCAAACATGGAACAACAGTAGCAACCATCAAACATGGAACATCAGTAGCAACCATCAAACATGGAACAACAGTAGCAACCATCAAACATGGAACAACAGTAGCAACCATAAAACCTGGAACAACAGTAGCAACCATCAAACATGGAACAACAGTAGCAACCATCAAACATGGAACATCAGTAGCAACCATCAAACATGGAACAACAGTAGCAACTATCAAACATGGAACAACAGTAGCAACCATCAAACATGGAACAACAGTGGCAACCATCAAACATGGAACAACAGTAGCAACCATCAAACATGGAACATCAGTAGCAACCATCAAACATGGAACAACAGTAGCAACCATCAAACATGGATCAACAGTAGCAACCATCAAACATGGAACATCAGTAGCAACCATCAAACATGGAACAACAGTAGCAACCATCAAACATGGAACAACAGTAGCAACCATCAAACATGGAACAACAGTAGCAACCATCAAACATGGAACAACAGTAGCAACCATCAATCATGGAACAACAGTAGCAACCATCAAACATGGAACAACAGTAGCAACCATCAAACATGGAACATCAGTAGCAACCATCAAACATGGAACAACAGTAGCAACCATCAAACATGGAACATCAGTAGCAACCATCAAACATGGAACAACAGTAGCAACCATCAAACATGGAACAACAGTAGCAACTATCAAACATGGAACAACAGTGGCAACCATCAAACATGGAACAACAGTAGCAACCATCAAACATGGAACATCAGTAGCAACCCTCAAACATGGAACAACAGTAGCAACCATCAAACATGGAACAACAGTAGCAACCATCAAACATGGAACAACAGTAGCAACTATCAAACATGGAACAACAGTAGCAACCATCAAACATGGAACAACAGTAGCAACCATCAAACATGGAACATCAGTAGCAATCATCAAACATGGAACAACAGTAGCAACCATCAAACCTGGAACAACAGTGTCAACCATCAAACCTGGAACAACAGTAGCAACCATCAAACATGGAACAACAGTAGCAACCATCAAACATGGAACAACAGTAGCAATCATCAAACATGGAACAACAGTAGCAACCCTCAAACATGGAACATCAGTAGCAACCATCAAACATGGAACAACAGTAGCAACCATCAAACATGGAACAACAGTAGCAACCATCAAACATGGAACAACAGTAGCAACCATCAAACATGGAACAACAGTAGCAACCATCAAACATGGAACAACAGTAGCAACCATCAAACATGGAACAACAGTAGCAACCATCAAACATGGAACATCAGTAGCAATCATCAAACATGGAACAACAGTAGCAACCATCAAACATGGAATAACAGTAGCAACCATCAAACATGGAACATCAGTAGCAACCCTCAAACATGGAACAACAGTAGCAACCATCAAACATGGAACAACAGTAGCAACCATCAAACATGGAACATCAGTAGCAAATATCAAACATGGAACAACAGTAGCAACCATCAAACATGGAACATCAGTAGCATCCCTCAAACATGGAACAACAGTAGCAACCATCAAACATGGAACAACAGTAGCAACCATCAAACATGGAACAACAGTAGCAACCATCAAACATGGAACATCAGTAGCAACCCTCAAACATGGAACAACAGTAGCAACCATCAAACATGGAACAACAGTAGCAACCATCAAACATGGAACAACAGTAGCAACCCTCAAACATGGAACAACAGTAGCAACCATCAAACATGGAACAACAGTAGCAACCCTCAAACATGGAACAACAGTAGCAACCATCAAACATGGAACAACAGTAGCAACCATCAAACATGGAACAACAGTAGCAACTATCAAACATGGAACAACAGTAGCAACCATCAAACATGGAACAACAGTAGCAACCATCAAACATGGAACAACAGTAGCAACCATCAAACATGGAACAACAGTAGCAACCATCAAACATGGAACAACAGTAGCAACCATCAAACATGGAACAACAGTAGCAACCATCAAACATGGAACAACAGTAGCAACCATCAAACATGGAACAACAGTAGCAACCATCAAACATGGAACAACAGTAGCAACCCTCAAACATGGAACAACAGTAGCAACCATCAAACATGGAACAACAGTAGCAACCATCAAACATGGAACAACAGTAGCAACCCTCAAACATGGAACAACAGTAGCAACCATCAAACATGGAACAACAGTAGCAACCATCAAACATGGAACAACAGTAGCAACCATCAAACATGGAACAACAGTAGCAACCATCAAACATGGAATAACAGTAGCAACCATCAAACATGGAACAACAGTGGCAACCATCAAACATGGAACAACAGTAGCAACCATCAAACATGGAACAACAGTAGCAACCATCAAACATGGAACAACAGTAGCAACCATCAAACATGGAATAACAGTAGCAACCATCAAACATGGAACAACAGTAGCAACCATCAAACATGGAACAACAGTAGCAACCATCAAACATGGAACAACAGTAGCAACCATCAAACATGGAATAACAGTAGCAACCATCAAACACTCAGTGGTGTAAACAAATGTTATGGTGATACCGTCAAGATATGTTCTGTCCAGGACAATTATTTAATGTTCAGAACTGTCTATACGTGTTGTTTCCACGCTAAGGCAGACATACAAGGTCATAATGCCTCAGCAAAATCCCAATTACAATAATAAGTAGTGTAATTACCATGTGCCCGGACTGTGACAGGGCACAGATAATCACAACGTAGAATATCTAGAGCCAAGTTGTGGGCAGCAAGGTACCAAGATAGCAACATCGTACAAGACAACAAGTACATCCTTGTGGAATAAAACCCACAAGAACACCAGCGCACACTCTGACTCTTCCAGAGATGTGCAAGGATACTGCACATCCATAAACTCTCTGAGGTGAAGAGTCGAGAAGAAACAGCCCTGGACAGCATCACAAATCCACATTCCAAAAGGAACGAGATGAGACAGTGTGTGTGTATATGTGAATTTAGATAGATAGAGAGAGAGGGGGGGTAAGGGTGGCCCTTCACTCCAGTCGTCTTCCAGGACATTCTGAGAAGCTGGTGTGAGTGAAGGATAGAAAAAAGTCGAATAAAAAGAGTATGTAAATAATATCTTACATAATGAGCAATGACACACAGATGTGACACAGGTGAGAGAGCCACACCCCCTCCTTGGCTCCAGGCAGTCAGGAAGAGCATGTGAAAGTCCAGAATGCAGGTTACATCTTATTGGATCACCCACCAAGCTGTCATTTTGTCATGTACACATCTCACTCAACTAAATATGTGTGCAGCTCCCTAAACAACACAACCCTATCATCATAAAGTTTACTGCTGCCATTCCTGCACAGATTAACAATAATACAAGTTTTTTTTTATGATATTAGGCAAAATCTGCACCGCAGGCTAAGAGAAATATAAAAATCATAATAAAAATACTAGCACAGATATTAGTATAAACACTAAATTGTGATTAAACCTAACAAATGTAAATTTGTGTTACTCTGTTTATCACCTTATCAAACAATGATATGTCTGTTTATCAGAAAAATGTTTCATAAGTGTCAATATGTCACTTCCTAAATTTATGACAGTGGGGTAACTGGAGAGTCGTGCTGGTGTATGGGATCACTGGAAGGTCGTGCTGGTGTATGGGATCACTGGAAGGTCGTGCTGGTGTATGGGATCACTGGAAGGTCGTGCTGGTGTATGGGATCACTAGAGGGTTGTGCTAGAGTGTATGGGATCACTAGAGAGTGGATGGGTTCACTAGAGGGTTGTGCTAGAGTGTATGGGATCACTAGAGAGTGGATGTGATCACTAGAGAGTGTATGGGATCACTAGAGAGTGGATGGGATCACTAGAGAGTGTATGGGATCACTAGAGAGTGGATGGGATCACTAGAGAGTGTATGGGATCACTAGAGAGTGTATGGGATCACTAGAGAGTGTATGGGATCACTAGAGAGTGTATGGGATCACTAGAGAGTGTATGGGATCACTAGAGAGTGGATGGGATCACTAGAGAGTGTATGGGATCACTAAAGAGTGGATGGGATCACTAGAGAGTGTATGGGATCACTAGAGAGTGGATGGGTTCACTAGAGAGTGGATGGGATCACTAGAGAGTGGATGGGATCACTAGAGGGTTGTGCTAGAGTGTATGGGATCACTAGAGAGTGTATGGGATCACTAGAGAGTGTATGGGATCACTAGAGAGTGGATGGGATCACTAGAGAGTGTATGGGATCACTAGAGAGTGGATGGGATCACTAGAGAGTGTATGGGATCACTAGAGAGTGGATGGGTTCACTAGAGAGTGGATGGGATCACTAGAGAGTGGATGGGTTCACTAGAGAGTGTATGGGATCACTAGAGAGTGGATGTTCACTAGAGAGTGGATGGGATCATTAGAGAGTGGATGGGATCACTAGAGAGTGGATGGGATCACTAGAGAGTGGATGGGATCACTAGAGAGTGTATGGGATCACTAGAGAGTGGATGGGATCACTAGAGAGTGTATGGGATCACTAGAGAGTGGATGGGTTCACTAGAGAGTGGATGGGATCACTAGAGAGTATGGATCTAGATGAGGAAGGGATCCTAGAGAGTGTGGCACTAGAAGTGGATGGTCACTAGAGATGGATGGTCTAAGGTGATGGGATCACTAGAGAGTGTTGGGATCACTAGAGAGTGGATGGGATCGATAGAGAGTGGATGGGTTCACTAGAGAGTGATGGGTCACTAGAGTGGATGGGATCACTAAGAGTGGATGGGATCACTAGAGAGTGGATGGGACTCAGAGTGAGGCAAGAGTGATGGGATCACTAGAGAGTGGATGGGATCACTAGAGAGTGGATGGGATCACTAGAGAGTGGATGGGATCACTAGAGAGTGTATGGGATCACTAGAGAGTGGATGGGTTCACTAGAGAGTGTATGGGATCACTAGAGAGTGGATGGGATCACTAGAGAGTGGATGGGATCACTAGAGTGGATGGGATCACTAGAGAGTGATGGAAACACTAGAGAGTGGATGGGTTCACTAGAGAGTGTATGGGATCACTAGAGAGTGGATGGGATCACTAGAGAGTGGATGGGATCACTAGAGAGTGGATGGGATCACTAGAGAGTGTATGGAATCACTAGAGAGTGGATGGGTTCACTAGAGAGTGTATGGGATCACTAGAGAGTGGATGGGATCACTAGAGAGTGGATGGGATCACTAGATGAGGACCGATGGATGGATCACTAGAGAGTGGATGGATCACTAGAGAGTGGATGGGATCACTAGAGAGTGGGTGGGATCACTAGAGAGTGGATGGGATCACTAGAGAGTGGATGGGATCACTAGAGAGTGGATGGGATCACTAGAGAGTGGATGGGTCACTAGAGAGTGATGGGATCACTAGAGAGTGGATGGGATCACTAGAGAGTGGATGGGATCACTAGAGAGTGGATGGGATCACTAGAGAGTGGATGGGATCACTAGGAGTGGAGATCACTAGAGAGTGGATGGGATCACTAGAGAGTGGATGGGATCACTAGAGAGTGGATGGGATCACTAGAGAGTGGATGGGATCACTAGAGAGTGGATGGGATCACTAGAGAGTGGATGGGATCACTAGAGAGTGATGGGTCACTAGAGAGTGGATGGGATCACTAGAGAGTGGATGGGATCACTAGAGAGTGGATGGGATCACTAGAGAGTGGATGGGTTCACTAGAGAGTGTATGGGATCACTAGAGAGTGGATGGGATCACTAGAGAGTGGATGGGATCACTAGAGAGTGGATGGGATACCTAGAGAGTGGATGGGATCACTAGAGAGTGATGGGATCACTAGAGAGTGATGGGATCACTAGAGAGTGGATGGGATCACTAGAGAGTGGATGGGATCACTAGAGAGTGGATGGGATCACTAGAGAGTGATGGGATCACTAGAGAGTGATGGGATCACTAGAGAGTGGATGGGATCACTAGAGAGTGGATGGGATCACTAGAGATTGATGGGATCACTAGAGAGTGATGGGATCACTAGAGAGTGGATGGGATCACTAGAGAGTGGATGGGATCATTAGAGAGTGGATGGGTCACTAGAGGTGTGGGATCACTAGAGAGTGATGGGATCACTAGAGAGTGATGGGATCACTAGAGAGTGATGGGATCACTAGAGAGTGTATGGGATCACTAGAGAGTGGATGGGATCACTAGAGAGTGGATGGGATCACTAGAGAGTGGATGGGATCACTAGAGTGGATGGGATCACTAGAGAGTGGATGGGATCACTAGAGAGTGGATGGGATCACTAGAGAGTGGATGGGTCACTAGAGGTGTATGGGATCACTAGAGAGTGGATGGGATCACTAGAGAGTGGATGGGATCACTAGAGAGTGGATGGGATCACTAGAGAGTGGATGGGATCACTAGAGAGTGGATGGGATCACTAGAGAGTGGATGGGATCACTAGAGAGTGGATGGGATCACTAGAGAGTGGATGGGATCACTAGAGAGTGGATGGGATCACTAGAGAGTGGATGGGATCACTAGAGAGTGGATGGGATCACTAGAGAGTGGATGGGATCACTAGAGAGTGGATGGGATCACTAGAGAGTGGATGGGATCACTAGAGAGTGGATGGGATCACTAGAGAGTGGATGGGATCACTAGAGAGTGGATGGGATCACTAGAGAGTGTATGGGATCACTAGAGAGTGGATGGGATCACTAGAGAGTGGATGGGATCACTAGAGAGTGGATGGGATCACTAGAGAGTGTATGGGATCACTAGAGAGTGTATGGGATCACTAGAGAGTGGATGGGATCACTAGAGAGTGGATGGGATCACTAGAGAGTGGATGGGATCACTAGAGAGTGGATGGGATCACTAGAGAGTGGATGGGATCACTAGAGAGTGGATGGGATCACTAGAGAGTGGATGGGATCACTAGAGTGGATGGGTCACTAGTGGATGGGATCACTAGAGAGTGTGGGATCCGAGTGATGGGATCACTAGAGAGTGGATGGGATCACTAGAGAGTGGATGGGATCACTGAGAGTGGATGGGATCACTAGAGATGGATGGGATCACTAGAGAGTGGATGGGATCACTAGAGAGTGGATGGGATCACTAGAGAGTGATGGGATCACTAGAGAGTGGATGGGATCACTAGAGA
Source organism: Cherax destructor (assembly GCA_009830355.1). NCBI lineage: Eukaryota > Metazoa > Arthropoda > Malacostraca > Decapoda > Parastacidae > Cherax > Cherax destructor. The sequence continues at coordinate 105,547 of WNWK01003898.1, forward strand.
GTGGATGGGATCACTAGAGAGTGGATGGGATCACTAGAGAGTGGATGGGTCACTAGAGAGTGGATGGGTTCACTAGAGAGTGATGGGATCACTAGAGAGTGGATGGGATCACTAGAGAGTGGATGGGATCACTAGGAGGATGTGATGGGTCACTAGAGAGTGATGGGATCACTAGAGAGTGGATGGGTTCACTAGAGAGTGGATGGGATCACTAGAGAGTGGATGGGATCACTAGAGTGGATGGGATCACTAGAGAGTGATGGGATCTAGAAGTGGATGGGTCACTAGAAGTGGATGGGTCACTAGAGAGTGATGGGATCACTAGAGAGTGGATGGGATCACTAGAGTGGATGGGATCACTAGAAGTGGATGGGATCACTAGAGAGTGTGATGGGTTCACTAGAGAGTGGATGGGTCACTAGAGAGTGATGGATCACTAGAGAGTGATGGGATCACTAGAGAGTGGATGGGATCACTAGAGAGTGATGGGATCACTAGAGAGTGGATGGGATCACTAGAGAGTGGATGGGATCACTAGAGAGTGGATGGGATCACTAGAGATGGATGGGATCACTAGAGAGTGGATGGGATCACTAGAGAGTGGATGGATCACTAGAGAGTGGATGGGTTCACTAGAGAGTGTATGGGATCACTAGAGAGTGTATGGGATCACTAGAGAGTGGTATGGGATCACTGAGAGTGTATGGATCACTAGAGAGTGTATGGGATCACTAGAGAGTGTATGGGATCACTAGAGAGTGGATGGGATCACTAGAGAGTGGATGGGATCACTAGAGAGTGGATGGGATCACTAGAGAGTGGATGGGATCACTAGAGAGTGGATGGGATCACTAGAGAGTGATGGATCACTAGAGAGTGATGTGATCACTAGATGTATGTCACTGCAGGATGGATCACTAGAGAGTGGATGGATACTAGAGTGGATGGGATCACTAAGAGTGGATGGGTTCACTAGAGAGTGGATGGGATCACTAGAGAGTGGATGGGTTCACTAGAGAGTGGATGGGATCACTAGAGAGTGGATGGGTTCACTAGAGAGTGGATGGGTTCACTAGAGAGTGGATGGGTTCACTAGAGAGTGGATGGGTTCACTAGAGAGTGGATGGGTTCACTAGAGAGTGGATGGGATCACTAGAGAGTGGATGGGTTCACTAGAGAGTGGATGGGTTCACTAGAGAGTGGATGGGATCACTAGAGAGTGGATGGGTTCACTAGAGAGTGGATGGGTTCACTAGAGGGTTGTGCTAAAGTGTATGGGCAGACTTTCCTCATCTTTTCTATCCAAGGGAGATACTTTTCTGCTTCCTGTCTTGTTGTAGATCAGATTAGTTTACCTGGTGATCTACTGGGATTCGCATCGGTGCGAGACTTTCATATCGTGCTTGATCCTTACCAATGGCATGCCCGAATTGACGACTTGATCGTTCCATTCTGGGGTTACCAGCTTGAATCCGAGATCTGTCATACTGCTGCCGAGTATGAAGTTCGGATTAAGTCCTCACAGACTTGTGCGTTCTCTAGTAACATAAACAAGCGGTCAGGCACTAGGAATCCTGTCATTTCCATCTGTAATCCAACTCCTACAACTTTATGCTCGCAGGATAGTGTAAAGTTGCCTCAGGTGTCAGAGGAACCTCAGATAATCTTGGGTGTTCAGACTATCACTGCGATAGCTATTTGTTCAAGTTGTAGTTCCTCCATAGGGAACGCCTTGTTAGAAAACGACTACTTGAAACGAGTCATGCCATCTCTTATTGATGTCACAGACAGAAAGACGTTTCCGTCGTGGCTAGTGCACTCACTAGAGTGTCTGTTGTTGTCCCTCGTGTTCCAGATGGTGATACTGTCCTAGTTGACAGTGATTTTTGTATGTCGAGCCATCTTTACATGTTGTTAGAGATAACAAGATCCACTTCTTGCTTGCAAATATCTCTGGTCAGAGTGTCCACCTCAGAGCGAACACCACCATTGTTGACCTTGTTCACTATCCATATCCTGTTCGGGTAGAGGATGAGTTATGACCAGACCAGCGGGTCGGTGTGTATTTCAACCGGAGAGAGTCCATCTATTCCACCAGTAGAGGAGAAAGACTTAGCTCCTCCTGACTTCCCAAAGCTACGAGTTTGTTGTAACTGTTGAAGAAACATCATAAAGCCGTTGCTTTACCAGGTGAGAAGATAGGTTTACCAAACCTACTGTCCCATTGTATTCCACTTGAACCTGGACCTAGACCTATCTATATACAGTGGACCCCCGAGTTTCGTAAAAACTTCACTCCTGAAGTCTGCTCAAGTGCCATTACCGAACGAATTTACTCCCTTAAGGAAAAATTTCACGTAGGTTAGTCTATTTCAGACCCCCAAAAATACACTTCCACAAGAACTTACAAAATTATACTTACATAATTGCACGATTTCCGGGGTATTCGTTAACCGAGGGTCCACTGTATCTGTGTACAAAATGCCTCATTCGCAAGTTGCTGTCGCAGAAGACTTAGTCAATAAGATGCTTGATGACGGTGTCATTGCACATAGTAATTCACCTTGAAATGCTCCCTTGATCCTAGTACCTAAGAAGGATGGTACTTGGCTCCCGGTGGTTGACTTTAGGAAGTTGAATGCTAAAACGATACCAGATAGTTTTCCACTTCTTATATTTGGTGACCTTTTATGCAACCCTAGACTTGTTACAAGGATTTTGGCACGTCCCTCTTCACGAGGACAGTCAAGAGCTAACTGCATTTTCAGCACCTACAGGCCATTTTCATTTACTCAGAATGGCATTCAGTTTACGCTTATCACCTATTACATTTTCGAAGCTCATAAAGAACAGATTTAGAGGCCTCATAGGTAACTAACTCATAGTGTACCTAGATGACGTAACTGTCATGTCTGAAGATATGGAGACACACCTCAAAAGACTTGATTTGGTACTTGGTAAGCTTGAAGAAGGCAATTTGAAGATCAAACTCTAAATGTCAATTTTTCAGATCAGAGATCAAGTTTCTTGGCCAGGTAGTCACTCCTAGAGGGGTTATGACTGACCAAAGTAAAGTAACTGCTGCACAAAATTTTCCATCTCCAAAAACTGCTGATGCTGTAAGATTCTTTGTGAGCTTAGCAGGTTTTACAGATCTTTCACTGCTATTTTTTCTTCTATAGCAGCTCCTCTAACTGAGTTGCTTAAAGATGTTCATTTCGTTTGGACCTTCCGTTAAGAAAGAGCATTCCAAACTCTCAAAGAAAAGCTAACTTCTGCTCCTATTTTGAAATTCCCAAAATTTTCAAAGCCTTTCTATCTAACAATGGGTGCTAGTTCCATTGGCATAGGTGGTGTCCTAGCTCAAAAGACCGATAGTAAGTACAAGTCAGCTGTACATAATTATACAGTAAGTGATCAAGAAGCATTAGCAATAGTATGGTCTTGAAAATACTTCCGAGATATATACCAGTACCCTGTTTATGTCTTGACACATCATGCTCCACTAATTCCTTTATTCCAGAATAAACAACAAACTGGAAGACTAGCCAGATGGTCCTTGACTATCCAAGAGTTCAATCCAACCTTCGAACACTTGCCTGGTAAATCAAATATAGTTGCAGATGCTTTATTGCGACATAGTATAGTAATAGCAGATCCTCCATTCAGTACTGAGGAAGTAAAGAATGCTCAAAGAATATATCCTGTATAGTCTGGTGTAATTTGATTCCGTCTGCAAGTAGATCAAACTCTTTCTGTGAAGCCACCAGCACCTATCGGTGACTTTGTTATGAACCAAGAATTACTGTATCGCATCGCCGATCTGGGTACTCCTAGCAGAAGGGTACACCAGTTGGTAATTCCACAGTCACTAGTGAATGTAGCCTTACAACTAGTTCACGATGTACCAGGTTAGAGAAATTAGTACTGGAGATTATAAGGAATCGCACCTAGACCATATGAAGCTAGTATGTGATGAAATTGATGAGATTCCTAGTACCCAGAGAAACGAGCCAGATTCTGAAAATCCTTCTGACCCAGTACCCTTTACCTCTAATAACCAGACAGATAAACAATCTGATTGTCGCTATTCTCTGTGTACACAAGTAATGAGGAATCCTCAAATTTCACTTAATATAAATGTTGATCTTCCTCAACCTTAAGTGTTAGAAGTTGCAACAGAATTTGACCCTCATATGTAAATCTCACCATGTACTCTGCATATGTAAATCTCATCCTATACTCTGCATATGCAAATCTTACTACACTATTCATCTATAACCTGTATAGATGAATAGTATAGTTCAAAAAGTACTCAACTGTATGTGTAGTAAGTTTTAAAATATGACAGTTTAATTGTGGATAAGTTTTTTTTTTTTATATAAATGTTCACGTTCTCTCCGAGTTCTGAGATTTAATGGTAAAAGACTTGTGTGCACCAAGTTTTCTTTTTCTGTTAAATACTTTCTTCTTGGTAAACAAGCTTCCTCAGAATCCGGAGATCACGTAAACAATGATCGATCGATCTAATTCTCAATTGTTTACTTATATTCTCATTAATTCTGTGATTCACCATGATTTGTGATTCATAATAATTTGTAATGCATTACAGTCAGTTATCATCAATTACATTTAAGTATGTCCTAGTTATTATATTCAAGTATATAGTATGTTATTGTGTGTAACATTTTCTAGTATTGTATAGAATCAGCCCAGAGCCTGACAAGTCTGTTGTCTATCTTTGTAATTACCTGTATGTCAGGGACGCCCTATGTTAGCATCACTGAACTATCAGCATATTTCAAATATGCTATTCGTGATGCCACGGACCTTTCAAATACTGTTATATCAACATAGTTTGAACCTTGCTATGATGCCCACACCGTGATGCTGGATTATGAGGGCATACCCTGGCCAGTCACATACCCTCAAGCAGTCAGGACATCAGTGAGTTATTCACCATCTCTCCACTTAAGAATCCTTTACAACACACACTGCAGTGCCACAACTCAAACATATTCAGTTATGTGTGGAGTCACCATCATGTGATGTCACCAAAGAAAGACTAGCAGAGGAAAATTCTGACATAATAGCTATTACAGAGACGAAACTCTCAGGAATAATAAATATGATATTCCCAGAGGGCTACTTAATAGTAAGAGTGGCTATGATAAGATCCAAGAGACCAGAAATCAGTGATGCCAATCAGAGTGATCCAGGAGGCATTGCCAGGAGCTGACCCCTCCACAAAGACAACTCAGCGAGTACACTAACACAAAGATGCGGGGAATAGCAAACATTATACAAGTTATGAGCAGTTATCCTACTTCAGCAATTTCAGACATTTATCTACATTAAATTCGATCATCCATCTATCATTCCATATTCTCACATGAATCAGACACACCTTGTTCAACATAGCATCAGAGGTCTGTGCATGAGTGAGACACACCTTGTTCAACATAGCATCAGAGGTCTGTGCATGAATCAGACACACCTTGTTCAACATAGCTCATCATTCATCGCCATTACTCAAGTCTGCTCATTTCTGTTTACCCAGGATCACTTATCTTAATCCAATGTATTTTCACAGCATCATTCATCTCCACGTCTTAACACTGAGTATCTTAGCTGAGCGAAAACCATTCTTTGTCGTTGCTAATTAACCCTGAACAACCTACAGTTGCCAGTGCCTAGTAATGTAAACCTTTGGTGAATAATTCCACTACAAGCAAAAGCCTCGAGGCACGCATTTATGTACCTCTGTAACCTTTTGACTACCACCCACACAATGGGTATGGTGTGCTTAATAAAGATATTAAACTAACTTCTCTTCAGCTACAGAGTATGTTTCAGTGAAGGGTACTGAGTTGTGGCATAGGTGTCAACTATAGGTAAATGTTTAAATGACAGGTTAATGTAGATGTGTAAGCGACAGGTTTGTAGATGTGTAAGCGACAGGTTAATGTATATATGTGACAGATCTTAAAGCTGTGGTAGAAATGAATGTGACAGATGTGTATGGAAAGCTGTGAGAGAGACAGGTGTGTGTGTGTGTGTGTGTGTGCCTGGAGAAGAGGTGGAAGTGATTGGTGTGTGTGAAGGGTTGAGGTAGAGATGTGAGTGACAGGTGTGTGAGGCGCTGGAGTAGAGGTATAAGTGCCAGATGTGTGTGGATCTAGATTAAAAGTGAGAGACAGGTACTTACCTAGTTGTGGTTGCAGGGGTCGATTTACAGCTCCTGGACCCGGTGCATGTGTGTGTGTGTGCGTGTGTGTGCGCATGTGTGCGTGTGTGTGCATGTGTGTGTGTGTGAAAGTGTGTGTGCATCTGTGTGTGTAGGGTCTCTCATGTAGTCTCTTGTAAGGTCTCTTAAAGGGTCTCTCCTGTAGGGTCTCTCCCGTATGGTCTCTCTTGAAGGACCTCTCCTGTAGAGTCTCTCTTGTAGAGTTTCTTCTGTATGATCTATCCTGTAGGTTTCTCTTGTAGTCTCTTGAAGAGTCTCTTCTGTAAGGTCTCTCCTGTAGGGTATCTTGAAGGGTCTCTCCTGTAAGCTCTCTCTTGTAGGGTCTCTCCTGTAATCTCTCTCTTGTAGGGTCTCTCCTGTAGTCTATTGTAGGGTCTCTCCTGTAGTCTCTTGTAGGGTCTCTCCTGTAGTCTCTTGTAGGGTCTCTCATGTAGTCTCTTGTAGGGTTTCTCCTGTAGTCTCTTGTAGGGTCTCTCCTGTAGTCTCTTGCAGGGTCTCTCCTGTAGTCTCTTGTAGGGTCTCTCCTGTAGTCATGTAGGGTCTCTCATGTAGTCTTGTAGGGTCTCTCCTGTAGTCTTGCAGGGTCTCTCCTGTAGTCTCTTGTAGGGTCTCTCCTGTAGTCATGTAGGGTCTCTCCTGTAGTCTTGTAGGGTCTCTCCTGTAGTCTTGTAGGGTCTATCGTGTAGTCTCTTGCAGGGTCTCTCCTGCAGTCTCTCTCTTGTAGGGTCTCTCCTGTAGTTTCTCTCTTGTAGGGTCTCTCCTGTAGTCTCTCTTGTAGGGTCTCTCTTGTAGTCTCTATCTTGTAGGGTATCTCCTGCAGTCTCTTGTAAGGTCTCTCCTGTAGTTTCTCTCTTGTTGGATCTCTCCTGTAGTTTCTCTCTTGTAGGGTCTCTCTTGTAGTTTCTCTCTTGTAGGGTCTCTCTTGTAGTTTCTCTCTTGTAGGGTCTCTCTTGTAGTTTCTCTCTTGTAGGGTCTCTCCTGTAGTCTCTCTTGTAGGATCTTTCCTGTAGTCTCTCTCTTGTAGGGTCTCCTGCAGTTTCTCTCTTGTATGGTTTCTCCTGCAGTCTCCCTTGTCGTGTCTCTCTTGTAGACTCTCTTGTAGGACCTCCCTTCTCTTGTCTCTCTTGAAGGGTCTCTCCTTTAGAGTCTTTCCTGTAGTCTCTCTTCTAGGGTGTCCCTCGTCGTGTCTCTTGTAGGATCTCTCCTGTTGGGTCTCTTGTAGGGTCTCTTCCTTTGAGTCTCTTGTAGGGTCTCCCTCTGGGGTCTCCTCTTTCTAGGGATCTCTTTCCTTTCTAGGGTCTCCTTTTTCTAGGGTTTCCCTCTAGGGTCTTCTCTCTATGGACTCCTCCCTCTAGGGTCTTCTCTCTAGGGTCTCCTCTCTCAGTGGTCTCCCTCTAGGTTCTCCTTTCACAATGGTCTCCCTCTAGGGTCTCCTCTCTCTGTGGTCTCCCTCTAGGGTCTCCTCTTACAGTGGTCTCCCTCTAGGTACTCTTCTCTCTATGGTCACCTTCCTGCAAGGTCTTGTCTGTAGGGCGCGGTCTGGTAGGTCTCCTCGGGAGAGTTGGTGTCCGGGACCTCTTAACCTCGGGTAAAGTGTTGAAAAGTCTCGGTGCCTATACACTTAATGAGTTCTCTCGGTGCACTCATCGCTCTCCTGCTGTTCATCTTAGGTATGTTGGCACCGGCTGCCAAGCCTCTTGTGTTTATAGTGATTTCGGTCTGCGGGTTTTGGATCAATCTCTCCGGTTTCTTTCATGTGTGTTTTATGATGTATCTTTCTCGCCTACGTTATCTTGAGTACAGTTCAAGGGACCTTCAAGCGCTACCGGCAGACTGACAGACTTATGAAGAATGGTTACTGATTTATTGTGTTGAAAATTGGATAAAATACCGACAAGTTGATGATTAAGACACATGTGCAACAGTTGGGTATCTTTATTCTTGAAACGTTTCGCCTACACAGTGGGCTTCTTCAGTCGAATACAGAGGCAGCAGTGTAGTACTGAAATGAAGATGATGTAATCAGTCCATCAACCTTGGAGAAAGAGTATTTGATTTATCGTGTAACCAAAGAATCCTTAAGCTATGACTTAAGGAGCCAAGAGCTGGACTACAAGAAAGCTTCCCCCATACTGAACCAGGAGGTAGAGCTCATCCTCCAAGTAATCTCCTCCATCATCCTCCACCAAAGTCTTCTTTAATTAAATAATTGATGCATGTTTTTTAAAAGTATTAGTAGTGTTATTAAAAATGTATGAAATAAGTATCCGGCTACTCTTCCCCCATCCTTCCCCACACTCCCCTCCCTCAGGGGTTCTGATCCCCTACATTTGGAGCCCGACGTCCCAGCCACTTGGGAGACCTGGATGGGCAGGTACCAGCTGTCGCCTTGGGAGAATTGGGGCAAGGCGGTGGTGGTGGTGGTTGTGGTGGTGATGGTGAGTAGCTGGATGGGTGATCATGGGTGGGCGTGCGCTGGGCATGCGCCAAGGTCAAGAGTGACTTTCCAGGCTTCAGTCTCAGCTCGTGCACTCCGGAATATTGGTGGTAGCCCACTCACTTGGATGAAAGGATGCCTGTCAAATAGAGTATCCTCTGTCCTCTACCAAGGCTTTAGAAGCGAATCTAAAGAAATGTTCCTAGGTACACCACAGGGAGGAATTCTCAGTCCCATGCTATTTAATGTTCTGATTAAAACTCTCCTAAATGCAGAACCTGCCTCACCTAAACATATTGCTATAAGCTATGCTGATGACATCATGATCCATACAACAGGGGATAAGAAGATGAGTACCATTCTTAATGAAGTTAAAGCAATTTGTAATCAATTAGGCCTCATTATATCTCCATCTAAAATAAAGATATTAACAAGCAAACGACATTCCCCACCCATCTGTTTGCAGGGTGACAACAGCTACGTTAAATCTTACAGATATCTTGGTGTAGATGAACCCTTCAATGAATCCACCATACCACAACTAAATAAGAAATGCAAAGATAGGCTAAATGCTCTCAAAGCTGTTGCTGGCTACAACCCCAACTATGGTGCTAATGTGAGAATGATGTACATAGACTATGTTAGGTCCTTAATTGATTATGCTGCTCCCATGTTTATATTAGCTAGGGAAAATTATCTCTGACCCTTGGAGTTAATGCAGAATGAAGCCCTCGGAATTATTCTTGGCTGTCCCAAATCAACCAAAGTTCTTAATATGAAGAAGGAGCTTGGTGTCTTTAGTATCAGTGATAGGATTATTGAGATTAGCGCTGTACTTGGTATCAGAATGTTAAGAAATGAACCAGACACTGTCACTGTGAATCTTACTAAATGTCTAGAAGTAAATATACATAGATCTAAATGGATTGTGAAAACATGCAGTTATATTAAATTTTATAACTTGCACGAACTGTATCACTGTAGACAACAAGAGCATTTCACCCCTCCATTGAAGATGTGTTCGTTTAATATCACAAACCTGTAAGCCCCTTCCAAGAAGCTCTTTACTACTAATCGCTTCCTTAAATCATTTGTAAAAGCAAATGCTCAAGAAGAAATTTCTCCCCTAGCTGGGAGGAGTCTTCTGGCAGGGCTGCATCTGCTCTTGTTGCCACCTCCCTACATAAGAACGATAATAACTTTGTTGAGTTAGGCATAAGAATTAACAACTGGGCGTCTACACTGCAAACTGAACTGTTTGTCATCCTAATGTCGCTTACGTTAACTTATGACACATGACACTGAGCATGACTATGATTATTACTGATTCTATGTCATCACTGAAGGCTCTTGACTCATATAATAGCTCTAACATGCTCATTGGAGAAGCTAGGTATAGATACGCAAAAATTCCGGTAAAAGGAATTAATGTACAATTGCTATGGATCCCATCACACACTGGATTACTCCTTCATGATTAAGTTGGTAGAATATAAGTTTGGTATGTCTGTGTCTAGCATTAGGAATAATATTAGGAGAGAGGTAAATTATAGAAATGAATGTTATAGGAATACAGTTAGAAGCCTGAGTAGATCTATAACCCACTGATACCATGAACGTAGACAAGTATGTTTATGGAGCAACTTGCAATGTGAAAAGACTGACTGATGTTGTAGTGGCCAGGCTTAGGCTTGGTTACTAGTACTTCTGACAGTTTGGGAGACAAACGGATGATGATCAAACCAATTGCAAAGTATGTGGCCAGCCCTATGGTCAGTATCTTGAACACCATGTGCTTAATTGTCCACTTATTGAGCAATAGAAAGATAGACTGTATCATAATCTATGTGACATGTCAAGGTATCTTATTAATGAAAATAAGATACCAGATATATTAAGCAAATTTCCTGAATTTGCTTGTAACAGATAAGTGAACTATAGATATAAATCCAGATGTACTCCTGTTAACCCTTTTGGTGGCCTAGTTCCTAGGCCTTTTGTGTATCCATATGCTCTTGCGCTACTCTCCACAGGATGGATATGGGGTGCACAATAAACTAGCCAATTCGGTGGCAAAATCTGATCTCTAATCGGCTGAGACCCTCTAGGTGGAGACCCTCCAAGTGGAGACCCTCCAGGTAGAGAGACTCCACGAAGGAGACCCTACTAAGGAAATCACCTGGAAAACGTGATATCCGTAGGGAGGCTCCACAGACAAGCCTTTTCCGCGATGAGACCCCACAAGAGTAACCCTGGAAGTACAGACCTTTTTTTTAGAGAAGACCTGATACAGTCCCTCTACTGTAGTGGAGCCTCAATTCTTTGTACACCTGTTTTGCCCTTGTCTCAGACCAGTTGTGTTGTTGTTGGCATCCTTCACTTGTAGCGGAGCAAGACTGTGAGCGAAACATTGTCCGAATAAAGGGTTGCTCCACTGGATCATGGAGTACCGGAAAAAAAAACACAGTAACGTTATGGACTAAGACAGATATAAGCAGACAGACAGACACACACACACACACACACACGCACACACACACACACACTGCGGGGCCAGGAGCTATGACTCGACCCCTGCAACCACAACTAAGTGAGTACACACACACAATACAGAAAGGAAAGAACACAGGAGAGCAGGAAAGCGAGCGGAAGAGCCAGAAATAAATACTTGAGAGGAAAGGCTGTAAGACAGTTTGAGAATAACATGGCACCAAAAGCCGAATCTGAACCAAAGTTGCTATACATCCACATATAAAAAAAAGACAACAAAAACTTTCTAGAGTACTACGACAGTAACAGAAGCGAGACAAGAGAATAGGAAGATAGATGGGTGGACTGCATATTTCTGGACTGTAGGACAGAAGCTAAAGGAGCAGACAGGAAAAACAGGGAGGACATTATAATGGATCTAGTAATTAAAAGGAAACAAAAAAATGGTGATTGTCCAGGCAAGGAAGAAGTATCGGAATATTCAGGTGTGACGAGTGAGGTTCCGAGAGAGTGGATGTTGGGATCGGTACTATTTTTTTGTGTACGTGAATAACATGACGTAAGAAGTAGTCAGAGATATCGCTATTTACAGATGATATGATAATGAGAACAAAAGCAGATAAGGACCAGAAAAAAACTACAGATGAAATTAGACCAGCTGAAGCTTGGTCCAACAAGTGGCTATGCAAAGTTATGGACATCAGGAAAGACAGAGAAGGCCGGAAACGGAGTACAGACTCAGAAGACGACGGTTGCAAGCCTCACTTAAGGAAGGAGCTTCTGGTGAGTATAGTACCGAGCATATCGCTTGAAACACGCATCAACCCAATAACCTCCGCAACAAACGGGCATCTGGCAAACTAATCTACGATTAAAGAACAAAGAGAGAGAATAATGTGACTGGAACAACACACACATAACCCGCACACACACACAGAAACTTTTGACGACGTTTCGGTCCGTCTGGGACCATTCACAAGTCACACTGACCACTGTGACTTGTGAATGGTCCGAGACGGACCGAAACGTCGTCACAAGCGTTTCTCTCTCAAATCTACGATTAGCTTTCTGAAACCTCGACAGGAAGTCATTCACAACTCTATATTCAGCATATATCAGGCCCATCTTAAAGTATGCATCACCCGTATGGAGTCCACACCTGATAAAGCATCTCAAGAAGCAGGAGAAAGTGCAAAGAATCTAGACGAGACCAGGACCGTCGCTGAGGGGTATGAGACCAGGACCGTCGCTGAGGGGTATGAGACCAGGACCGTCGCTGAGGGGTATGAGACCAGGACCGGCGCTGAGGGGTATGAGACCAGGACCGTCGCTGAGGGGTATGAGACCAGGACCGGCGCTGAGGGGTATGAGACCAGGACCGGCGCTGAGGGGTATGAACTATGAAGAGAAACCAGAGAAGCTCACCTTGATGAGAGAGAACAAGACGACCAGGTGACTTGATAATGATCAAAATACTGAGAGGAATTGATATGGTGGACAGGGACAGATTTTTTGAGAGGCGGAAAGCAGGAAGTTCCATCGGTGCTCCACGAGGACACAGTTGGTAGTTAAAAACACAGATGAGTCACCGGGATGTTAGGAAATATTTCTTCAGCCTTAAAGTGATCAAGAGGTGGGACGACCTAGACAGCGAAGTATTAGAGGCAGGGTATGTACGTAGCTTTAAGAATAGGTATGATAGGCGTCAGGAAGTCAACTGAGTGTGATACCGGAAGCGGCCAGCGAAAAGGCGGGGCCAGGAGCTGAGACCCGACTCCTGCAACTACAGACTATAGGGGAGTGCACGCGCACATGCGCACACACACACACACACATCGTTCAGGACCCTGTACACTGTGTATGTTAGGCCCATATTGGAGTATGCAGCACCAGTTTGGAACCCACACCTAGCCAAGCACGCAAAGAAACTAGAGAAAGTGCAGAGGTTTGCAACAAGACGAGTCCCGGAGCTAAGGGGTATGTCCTATGAGGAGAGGTTAAGGGAAATCGACCTGACGACACTGGAGCACAGGAGATATAGGGGGGACATGATAACGACATATAAAATACTGAGAGGAATTGACAAGGTGGACAGAGACAGAATGTTCCAGAGATGGGACACAGCAACAATGGGACACAGTTGGAAGTTGAAGACTCAGATGAATCACAGGGATGTTAGGAAGTATTTCTTCAGTCACAGAGTGGTCGGGAAGTGGAATAGCTTGGGAAGCGATGAAGTGGAGGCAGGATCCATTCATAGCGTTAAGAAGAGGTATGATAAAGCTCATGGCGCAGGGAGTGTGACCCAGTAGAGGCCAGTGAAGAGGCGGGACCAGGAGCTATGACTCGACCCCTGCAACCACAACTAGGTGAGCCCACACACACACACACACACACACACATACAAAAACACACACACACACAGTGGGCGCCGGTGACGAGCGGTGTACCGCAGGGGTCAGTCCTAGGACCAGTGCTATTCTTGGTATATGTGAATGACATGACGGACGGGATAGACTCAGAAGTGTCTCTGTTCGCAGATGATGTGAAATTAATGAGGAAAATCACATCGGAGGAAGACCAAGCAGGACTTCAAAGAGACCTGGACAAGCTTGACATCTGGTCTAGCAACTGGCTTCTCGAATTTAACCCCACCAAATGCAAAGTCATGAGGATCGGAGAAGGGCAAAGAAGACCGCTGACAGAGTACAGGCTAGGTGGACAAAGGCTGCAAACCTCATCAAAGGAGAAAGATCTTGGGGTGAGTATAACGCCAAGCACGTCTCCGGAGACACACATCAACCAGATAACCGCGGCAGCATATGGGCGACTGGCAAACCTAAGATTAGCGTTCCGTTACCTTAACAAGGAATCGTTCAAGACACTGTACACCGTGTACGTCAGGCCCATACTAGAATATGCAGCACCAGTCTGGAACCTACACCTGGTCAAGCACGTCAAGAAATTAGAGAAAGTGCAAAGGTTTGCGACAAGGCTAGTTCCACAGCTCAGGGGAATGCCATATGAAGAAAGGTTGAGGGAAATAGGACTAACAACACTGGAGGACAGAAGGGTTAGAGGAGACATGATAACGACATACAAAATACTGCAGGGAATCGACAAGGTAGATAGTGACAGGATGTTCCAGAGAGGGAATACAGAAACAAGGGGACACAACTGGAAGCTGAAGACTCAGATGAGTCAAAGGGATGTTAGGAAGCACTTCTTCAGCCATAGAGTAGTTAGGAAGTGGACTAGTCTAGCGAACGATACAGTGGAGGAAGGAACCATACATAGTTTTAAGACAAGGTATGATAAAGCTCATGGAGCAGGGAGAGCAGAGACTAAGTAGCGGACAACGAAGAGGCGGGGCCAGGAGCTGAGTATCGACCCCTGCAACCACAATTAGGTGAGTACAATTAGGTGAGTACACACACACACACACACACACACACACATACATACAACAGGCCTAGTGTCTAATAGACATGTGCCTAGGACAAAATGGTAACTAACTAACTAACACACACACAGTTTTGAACCTTGGCTACAAGCGTGCAACAATCAGTACTCTGCTTTGTTGCCAACTCACTCAAGGTCCTCATGTCTCAACCTGGGCGAGTCAGCGAGAAACCTCACCTGTCGCTCGCACACGCTACCTCACTCAACAAATATTTTTGTGGGCAGTATTTACCCCCTCCCCCACCTCTTCGTGTCAATGAACAACTATCATCGTCGTTATGAACTAACGAGTTCATGACTCACCTGCAGCAGGTGGCCAGTAGCCATCCCTGCGACTGTGACCTGACTGTATGGTGACACACAGGTAAAGCATGCAGGTATGTGTGACGCAGGTATGTGTGACGCAGGTGTGGGGCACACCAGCTGCACATTGTTGATACCACAGATAGGATACAGAGCACGGGCAATGTAAATGAGAGATATAGGAAAATGAGTAAAGTACTGAGACAGGTGATGGGACGGACACTGACAGTGTCAACGAGAGATGAGTTATACTTTAGAAATAGAAGAATGAAACAAAGGTGAAAAAAAATGACGCTTGACTTGAGAAAAATGATGTATGCATTGGGAATAGAAAGTGACTCACAGGTGAGAAAGAAGGTGATAGAACTCACACCAATGTTAGTCAACTGGTGATGCATAATTTATACAAACCAGGACACCGACATGCAGGTGGAAGACAAGATAGGAAACATGTCACCTACAAAGAGGTGAGACAACAAATGGGCGACTAAATAGGAAACATGTCGCCGACGTACAAGTGAGAGGATATAAACAGGTGGGAGAAAAGTTAGAAAATAAGTAACTGACATGTCACAAATTAGATGGAACTCGGTAATAAGAAGAAGTGAATGAATGTGGTTTTTTTTTTTAGGAAATAAACGGAAACACAGCAGTGATGATGACGATGATGATGGAACCTACAACAACTGGAAGCTGGTGGAAATAAATGGAATGAAGATGAAGCTGAAGATGAGGGAGGTCCAGGAGACTGCTCTGGAGATTGCCAATTCTTTCTCTATTCTGCCAGACGAATGTGGATTGACTATCCTGGACTTCCCAGCAACAGTCATCGAGAACGTCACGACGAACACGGCCATTGTTAATGTTCTTTTTAGAGACAATCAAATCAAATTCATAGACAGGACATTTTGTATTAGAGATAGGATGATAAGGCAGAGGGTATGTTTACCTGGATTGGGATACAGGATGTCATAAAGGCATCTTGACATCATGGTTGGTGCTGGAAGCAACGATGTCGGGTTATACCTGATTAGGAGGTATAGGTCAGTGGTAGACATAATTAGGAAGGAAGGAAGGCCGCCCTGAAATATGTGGTATTTTTCCAAGAAGGGGTGTTGGAAATAAAAGTTATTCAGAGCAATTGGTATTAATTGCTGGCTGGATAAACATTGTAATGATGTTGGAGTATCATTCATAGAGAACTGGGACCACTTCTACAGTATAAATGACATGTATGCCAGGGATGGGGGAGTTATTTATCTAGTGCAGGAGTGTGTACCTTATGCAGGCCAGTGGAGGGAGCTGTTAGGGCTTTAAACTAGAAATAGAGGTATGGGTTATTGTGGGAGAAAATACATTGTGGAGTTAATGATTTGAGCTGTATAAATTATCAATATTGTGTTATCATGGATTTTCAGAATAACAGTTATCAAGTACCAATAGCAAGAGAAACTTCGGAAGGACAAAGATGAAAAATCATCTTAACATATTTAATACAAATAGTCGAAGTAGTGGAAATAAGATGAACGAGTCACATCTTGTTGCATGTGTTGGAAACGGTGATGTTATTGCAATAACTGAGAGATGGTTTAATTCGAAGAGTCGGGGTGAGGTTGGCGAGTGACATACTTAAGGTTTTAAGTTGTCCAATGTTGACAGAAATTACGGAAAGGGGTAGCAGAGTCCTATATGTCCGAGAGAACATAAAATGTTGCATCAAAACAGGTCAGAATCGAAGGAATAAACACAAAATCTGTGAAGGATATGAAAAAATTATTTTATGTGTAATATAGCGACCCCCAGACTTGGAAAGAGACAGTGGGAGACTTCTTTACGACGAAACTGTTAGGGTTTCAATACATGATAATATAGTAATGTCATGCCAAATTAACTAGACTTTTTTTGACAGTTAATTTGGAGTCCAAGGATTTCCTGGATGTCGTTCAGGACTACTTTTTTCAGCAGTTTCTAACAGAACCAACTAGAGGTAATAGTCTGCTTGATCTAGTTTTCGTAAACAAGGAGACCCTCATCAATAATCAAGAGATCATTGAAGAACCAAGCGCAAGTAATAAAGGTATTACCTAAAAAGAGAATGACGATAATACAGCAAAAGTCTTCGACTTTCTGCTTGTTGATTATTGGACTTAAGAAACACCTGTCTAGTCTTGACTGGTATTAAGGAACACCCGTCTAGTCTTGACTGGTGTTAAGGAACACCCGTCTAGTCTTGACTGGTGTTATCTGGGTAATAATTATGTTGACAAAAATCTTACAATGAAAGGAACTACGGCTATGATATTTTTCTTAAATAATGTACAATGTGCCCAAAGTTATATATATATATATATATATATATATATATATATATATATATATATATATATATAAGTAGATAAAATATAAACGATCCCAAATGGATGAATATAAGGTTAAAGAAACGTAAAAACGGGAATTAGAATGGCTAGACGTGACAATAAAATTAAAACAGTGAATGAAAGACAAATTTATAAAAGGGTCTTCAAGTGTTTAGGACAAAGATCAGGGAAAAAATAAGCCCATTGAGAACTTGGTGGTGGGACATCTTACTGATAATGAGCAGAAAATGTGCTCTCTTTTTATATTTCCTGTGAGTCTTCACACAAGATATAAATGATATCCAAATAATTAGTAATTATACAGAGCCTGAAGAAAACAACGTGGATGGTTATCAAACAAGTAGACAAATTAAAATAAGACTCCGGGTCTCGACGAACTGTTTTTATGTGTATTTAAAGAGTGAAAATGAGAAATTAGTCACTGACAGGCCTCTTTAATATATCACTTGAAACTGGTGTTGTGATAGAGATGTGGAAGATGGCTACTGTAATTCCTATCTTTAAATCTGGGGATAAGTCAGTTCTAACAAATTGCTGCCTAATAAGTGTGACGTCGTTAATAGGCAATTATTCGAATCGGTTATAGCCGATATAATAAGCCACCTTAACGAACATTATTTGATTAATGAGTCAACACAGATTCTCACGTTATTGCCTGACAACTTTACTGACCTTTTTTCAGTAAAGCATTTGAGGCAGTGGACACCTCTATACATAATTGGTAAGGCCTTGCTTTGATTACACACTTTAGTTTTGGTTTACATGCTGCTGGATGTATATAAGTGCACTGGAGAACTTACAGAGGAAGGATAAAATTAATCCACTGTATAAGGAATCTTTCCTACGAAGATAAGAGATCTTTCAGTCTTGACTTTTGAAAGACGTAGACTGAGGGGGAGATATTGAGGTATGCAAGTGGAAGAAAGGCATAAAGGCGACGTAAATAAAGTAGGGAAAACATGGAATAGTGGATTTAAATGCGAAATATTTACACTTAGAAAGGAAGTAGGATATTATTATTATTATTATTATTATTATTATTATTATTATTATTATTATTATTATTATCGGTTGAAGCGCTAAATCCATAAGGGTGATACAGTGCTCTGGAAAAGGGTGTGTGAAGGTAAGAATATTCCAAAGTTAGAAGTGAGCAAGGGGGTAGGGAGGGGTAGCACTGTTAATCTGAAATGAGAGTTTTAACATGACAGGATTAAACAGAGGGGGAATCCAGTGACTCCATACGTACACTAAACACTGAGGGATCCCAGGTGGGTGATCACACTGATACAACCCACCACTAGATAGCAGACTAAGATAGGAATATGATGGCAAGCAAGTTATTGAAAATGGGAGGTTTTAAACACCACGAGGAAATAGACTGGGAGAACTGAGATCCACACAAGGCACCAAAAACATGGAGAACTTAAGTGGTGATGAAAAAGTTCAGAGGGATGAAGGGATAAGCCGGCAAGGCTGGAGCTACTATTCACTTTTAAGTGAAATGAAATATAAGAGGCCACTGGGAGCTAGCGACCATACAGAACTAGATTTTGAATACTTTGTTGAAATGAACTTAGAGAGGACCATAACACTGGAGGGAAGAAACCAGATTTATGAACCGGGGACTATATGAGTGGAGTGCAATGTGAACGGGAGCTGGAAGGAAAGAAAATGATAGAGATGATGAAGTATTTAGCTAAATAATTCCAGGAAGAAGAGAAGAAATTCATACCTAGAAGCAGAAGAAGCAATGCTAGGAGAAAGAGGAGTTCATGGTTAACCCAGAGTTACAATATGAAGTGGTAGAGCCAGAATATATGCACAGTTTTAAGAATAGGTCTCTCGCAGCGACCAGTAGAGAGGCGGGGCTAGGAGCTGAGACTTGACCCCTATAACGACAATTAGGTGAGTATAAACACACACACACACACACACACACACACACACACACACACGTACGTTGAAACTGGAAGTCTAGGAAAGACGATAACAAATTACGTAGCACATAAGAGGAGAGTAATTTAGTGTGCTAGCCAAAGTATCTGTGAATTTACATCATGCTAAACCTACTCTTCGAAAAAATATATTTTTATATTTTTATCAGCGGCATATGCAACGTTAACGAACACACGAATCGCATTCAAGATCTTTAATTAGTTATAAATTAAAATGCTTTATGCACGAAAATGGTAGAATTGGAGGGCCACATGTGGCCCGAGGGCCAGATTAGGTCCACCAAATTATTTCTGTGGACAGCTATTGTATTTATTAGTAAAGGAAATTTTTTACTTAATCATTATTATGTGGGAGATGGGCAGCGTACACAGTCAAGTTGCACCTCGTCTCTACCTCACTAGGGGAGGATAAAGACAACTCAGGGGGAGGATAAAGACAACTCAGGGGGAGGATAAAGACAACTCAGGGGGAGGATAAAGACAACTCAGGGGAGGATAAAGACAACTCAGGGGAGGATAAAGACAACTCAGGGGAGGATAAAGACAACTCAGGGGAGGATAAAGACAACTCAGGGGGAGGATAAAGACAACTCAGGGGGAGGATAAAGACAACTCAGGGGAGGATAAAGAAAACTCAGGGGAGGATAAAGACAACTCAGGGGAGGATAAAGACAACTCAGGGGGAGGATAAAGACAACTCAGGGGGAGGATAAAGACAACTCAGGGGGAGGATAAAGACAACTCAGGGGGAGGATAAAGACAACTCAGGGGGAGGATAAAGACAACTCAGGGGGAGGATAAAGACAACTCAGGGGGAGGATAAAGACAACTCAGGAGGATAAAGACAACTCAGGGGGAGGATAAAGACAACTCAGGGGCAGAATATTAACATAATCCTGGATTCTGTTCTCTGACGATGATGTGCATTATCATTAATGTTATTAATGAAAGAGGGAGCTAAGTGATTTATTCATTTACTAAAATTTTCTATGTAAGTTAATTAATATTGTCCTTATATTCTGTATCTACAAGTACAAGGTATCTGTTTGAAAAGTGTGTGGCCCGCCAGCATGCAGTGGCACACTGTCCTACATTATGCAGTGCCAGTGTGGAACAGTCGAAAGACCGGCCGCTGTGGCCGAGTCGCTATAGTCTCCTGTCATCTGGGAGCATATGAAGTCACGTACCTTGAGGAGATTCAAGCTACCTTCATGCGTATTATACACACACACACACACACAGGTATAAACTGATCGAGAGGCAGAAAACGGGTACACGAGGGCAGTTAAACGTTAAAGGTATATGTGAGTCAGAGTGATGTCTAGAAGTATTTTTTTTCAGCTACAGGGTTAGAAACTGGAATGACTTGAGCGAAGAATTAATGAAGGCAGTCTCCATATAAATTTTTAGAGCTGGGTTTAGCAACACTAGCCAGTAGCATACTAAGAGGCAAGCACAGAGGATGAGATGAGATGCCTGGAACCACAAATTGGTCAGTGTGCGCGCGCACGCACGGTCGCACGTGCGTAGCTATGTTCGTGTATCACCATTTCCGGATGAGGTGATATTAACAAAGATGATGAAGATGACAGTGAGACGTTTCAAGAAGCTTCAAACGTGCTGAGGAAGTTGACTTCCTGAAATCAGTCGTGGAAAGTTGCAAGTAAGGAGACTGCGAGCGGAGATCTTACACCGAGCACAGCCTGAGACATCACCGAGCACAGCCTGAGACATCACCGAGCACAGCCTGAGACATCACCGAGCACAGCCTGAGACATCACCGAGCACAGCCTGAGACATCCGAGCACACCTGAGACATCACCGAGCACAGCCTGAGACATCACCGAGCACAGCCTGAGACATCACCGAGCACAGCCTGAGACATCACCGAGCACAGCCTGAGACATCACCGAGCACAGCCTGAGACATCACCGAGCACAGCCTGAGACATCACCGAGCACAGCCTGAGACATCACCGAGCACAGCCTGAGACATCACCGAGCACAGCCTGAGACATCACCGAGCACAGCCTGAGACATCACCGAAAAACTGTGCATCTCATGAATTTTCTGATTCTGCATATTTCTGCATGCAGTGATTGGAAATAATGATAAAAATCTAATTCAGGCTAAATCTAAACATAGGTTCAGTTAGCCATTTGCTTTTAGTAGAATATGCAAAACTAGATAACCAGAAAAATGCTTTCAGGAACCTTAATAAAGACTCGTTTAAAAATTATATACAAAACTTATGTTAGGCTAAGCATTGAAAATATGGTGCCAGCACTAAACACAAAAATATTAGTGAACATTAAAAAAAATTGCAGTGGCTGGAACCAGTACTGAAGGGAGGACCAGACGTGACGAAGGAGAATTTTAAAATACTTAGGGATAGTGAATGTTGATAGGCTTCTCAGTATGTGAGGAGACAACACCAGGTAACACAGGTGGCAGATAGAGTTACATGTGAGCCACAGAGCTCTTAGGAAATGCTCTTTTTTTTTTCATTCTCAGGGTGCTATGGATGGTAAGTGGAACGAACTAGATGAGTTGGTGGAAGAAAACATTATACACTTTTTAAAGAGTAAATATGATTGGGCCCTGGATTCCAGGAGTCGGAAAACTGGTCATTAAGAGTCAAGAAGGAAGGTGAGAAACAGTGCAAAGACTCTGAAACTAAAATCACGTCGATACGATTGTGTCATGTGGTCTTTCGTTTTTGAATCCTTTCGATTCTTTTCGCCTGTTAACCTCTGACACATTTATTTTAGTTAAATTTACAGACTAAGATCTATTATCGTATTTCAGTTCATATCAAAGTCCTGCCTTATCTATGGCATCATAGTACTCCACTGGATGATACCTACAATAGTCGACTAGTTCTCAGATACTGTTGTGAGTGAACTAGTCGAATTCGAAATAATATTAATATTTATATTCTTATGAAAATTTTAAATGAGTTTTTGGGTTTTTTTGTAATTATATATATATATATATATATATATATATATATATATATATATATATATATATATATATATATATATATATATATATATATATATTTTTAGTCATTTACTCATTGGCTACAGCTACCATTTGAGGATATCTAAATGTCCAGCCTCCAAGCAGTCCTGTCTTCCGAGGCTGCACCACCACAGCACAACCTCCCGCCAGATCAATACAACCCTCGGCATGCACGCTAATATATTAACTCCTAAGTGTACCCAACGACGTGTAATAATAATGAATTTTAACAATGAAATTTATGTAGTTTCGGCGGTTTAACGCGGGGGATACGGTGGTGATGGGAGGTCACGTGGTGATGGGAGGTCACGTGGTGATGGGAGGTCACGTGGTGATGGGAGGTCACGTGGTGATGGGAGGTCACGTGGTGATGGGAGGTCACGTGGTGATGGTAGTACACGTAATAATAGGACACGTGGTGATAGGAGGACATATGATAGTAATGATAGGACACATACTGGGGATTGGAGAACACATTCTGATAATGAGACAACACATGCTGGTGATGGAAGAACACATGCCGGTGATGGAAGAACACATGCCGGTGATGGAAGAACACATGCCGGTGATGGAAGAACACATGCCGGTGATGGAAGAACACATGCCGGTGATGGAAGAATACATGCCGGTGATGGAAGAACACATGCCGGTGATGGAAGAACACATGCCGGTGATGGAAGAACACATGCCGGTGATGGAAGAACACATGCCGGTGATGGAAGAACACATGCCGGTGATGGAAGAACACATGCCGGTGATGGAAGAATACATGCCGGTGATAGGAGAACACCTGTGGTGAGCGATGGGAGTGCGAAGGGATCTTGAAGGAACACTTGACACGGACTGAGATGTGCAAAACTTTTTGAGATTTACGTAGGAAGTTCAGTGCATTTAAGAGATGATACATAAAAGGACACAAGAGCAACCAGTAAACCATTTATTACAGCCATATTTTTCTCGAGGAATTTTATCAAGCAGAGTGTACATAAGAGTGTACATAAAGAAGAAAATATGGCAATGGCAGCAAGTAAGAAGATAAGCACTTGTTGTCAGGTAACCTCTGAGTTTATTGTTTCACAGATAATCTGCCTTAATTTTTCAGAGATGACGAAGCTGCCTTTGTTCTGTGTAATTTTATCCGAAATGGGGATTAATGATGCTTCAAAGCATTTTCATCTGTAGATGTCTGGTTACTTAATCATTTACCGGGTCAACGCATGGAGAAGACTCGGGCCAGGACTCGTCCTGTACTGTGCCTTCATTAAACTGCCTTCATTTCATTTCAGGTGTCTGGTGGCATTCCTGTGTTATACACATGCATTGTTCAAGTTGTTACATCTGCATGCATAAATCTGCTTGTTTAGACGTGTTCCTGCTTGATTAAATGTAATGTCTGCTTCTTATCTTGCTTACAACATTTATCACATGTTTCTTCATAGTCATTTCAGAGTCATTTTTCACCACCAGAAAATCTATTTCATTGCCGGATGCTAAGAATCTTCCAGTCATTCCAGTATTACTGACTCACGAAATCGTAATGACACGATTGCAAACAAACCATACCACGGGTGGGGTTCGAACCCGCGGTCACAGAGTATTGTCATGCTGTCTAGAGACATCATCATGTATGTTTTTTTTTTTTCCAGAAGTAAATATAACCAGTGATCACTTGCCCCATGTAGACAGAACTACGAGCTGGTAACTAATATGTGTGAAGGCAGTGGGCATTCCTCTCATGTATGAGGTGCTATCACAAACTTCCCAGACTTGAATTTTCGTGCACTTCCTTGGTAGCACACAGCGGCAGTGTAGATCATGGTGCACAGTGCACTGCAGTGTAGATCATGGTGCACAGTGCACTGCAGTGTAGATCATGCTGCACAGTGCACTGCAGTGTAGATCATGGTGCACAGTGCACTTCTTTGTGAAGTATCGTGAAGAGTTTTAGTGTGGTTAATCATTCCACTGAGGTTAGATGGGTATTTTTTGTCGGACACAGTGTTTTGAATAATATTTTTGATTCAAGGCAGGACAAACATCAGTTGAGGATGATAAACACTGTTGTAATTCATCAACGCCATGAACAGACGCCAACACTGACAAAATAAGGAAGGTTATTGGCAAAGATTATCGTCAGAGTATCTAAGACACTGCAAGTGCTGTGCAAATTTCTTATGGGTTGTGCCACAGCATTTTGACTGGAAATGTGAACATGAGAGTGGCTGAAAAATTCTTTTTCCCCACTTTCTGACTCAAGTCTACAAGCACCATTGTTTTCTGGCCAAAAACTACATGGAAGTCATCCCCACCCTCCCTACTCCCCAGATCTAGCCCTCCTGTGATTTTCTCTTCCCAAAAATAAAAATGGCATTAAAGGGGCGGAGTTTTAAGGACGTGGAGGAGATTCCAGCAGGATAGCGGCCGCGCTAAACGCCGTCAGGAAAGATTTCCAGGAATGTTTCAAGAAGTAGCAGAGACACTGGAATAAGGAGAATATTTCGAGAGAGAACTTCAACTAGGTGATTAGATAACCCTACATTTTTTCTTTCGTGGCAGTCTAGGAATATTTTAATAGCATCTCATGCAAGTAAAAGAATGCAGTAATTTACATAGACATAGAATTCAGAGATAAACTAGATGCATTTCAGTCGCTGCACAATCTGAGAAAAGTATTCTCATATTGCATAACCCCAGCCCCTTCTACCTCAGAGCAATATGAGTAGTGTAGAGTGTGGCATAAGTTTGTACTTTGGTTAAATTTTAGTGTTCATGATCTGAAGTAAATATAAAGAGTTATTCATCAGTCATCACATGGAAACTAATATATCAATTTCTACAATAAAAATGACATATTTGGACACACGGCCCAAATTTAATTCAAACTTTCCACCAAGAAACACCAACTTTGAAGCTAAACTGAAGAGGCATTCTCTTGTTATCTTAGACCAATATCCTGAAACATTCCATTACATTGTTTGAAGCCACTCAGGAGTTGCATTATCAGGTTATGAATGTTGAACGATTGAAGGCAATTGGATGAGACACTCAGAAATTATAGCATGAAAAGTCCAAAACCAGTCCAAACTTTTTCTTTAAGTGATTAAGGTTTAAATAAGTAATTAAGTAACTTTTATTTAAGCTTTGGGTACCTAACATACATTTTTTTTGCAATGGTCTTAAAGACACATTGATATTATCGGCACATTATGATTTATTTCTGATCAGAAGAAACATTATCCAGTTATTTCCCGGAAATCAATTTGATTAAGAAAATTAACACATTTAAATATACACAGCCTGAAATCAGGTTGAAACTTCAACACATTTTACACACACAAAGTTTATACCCAAATAAACGTTTCATCCATTTCATAAAATTCATCAACCTTTAATTACTGATGTTATTCACAATAGTTTTATTTTAATTCGGCGTCATAATAACCGGTCATATGACTCTTGTTAAATGGGAGGTATTCAGAGTCGATCCAAGGAAGGTGAGGACAAGTCTAGTTCTTTGAACAAGGAGGCACTCAGCACCAAGGCACCACCTGTCACGAAGCATAATCCGGCACTTACACACTCCATTAACTACACCAACTTTCTTCTTAGTAAGATAAACACATCTTGAAATTTTGAGACCGATCGGAAAGGATTTTCTAAAGTTATCACCTGGCAACAAATTGGAAAAATGTCTATATGAAATTAAGCAGAGGGCACCTGCAGATGTTCTCGGGGATCAGTGCCCCAGTGGCCCGGTCCCAGACCAGTCCTCCTTATGGATCAAGACCTGATCAAACAGGCTGTTACTGCTGGCAGCATGCAGCCCAGTGTACGACCTACGGCATGGTTGATCATGAACTGACGTGATTCCTGGTCATGGACCGGGCCGCGGGGGCGTTGACCCCCGGAATACCCTCCAGGTAGACTCCAGGTAGGACCTTATCAATTTCCCTATTGAAGGCAGCCGGAGGTTTGTTGTTAATTCCTCTTATGCACGAAGGGAGGGCATTAAAAATTCGGAAACCTCTGACACTTATTGAATTCTCTCTTAGTGTACTCGTCCTGCCTCTCCTTTTCGTTGGAAGTATGTTACACCATCTGCCAAATCTCTTACTTCCTTAAGAAATGATTTCAGTGTGCATGTTTGGGACCAGGATTTTCCAGGTGTGAATTATAATGTACCTTTCTCGCCTATATTACAAGGAGTGTAACTCAGGGATTTAAGGGTACAAAGTAGACCAAATGTTTGAATGAATGCATACAGGCAGAGAAAGCTTCGTTTGTCAGTTTTTTCTTTAACCTTCCCCTAGTTTTAATTCAACAGGGTTGAAAATTTGAAGGCGATCGGATAAAGTTTTCTGAAGTTATTACTGAAAGTCTCGAAGGAAATTAATGGAGACCATTACATGTTAGGTAAAAGTACACAAGTACAACTAATGTGACATTTTATTGTGGCAACGTTTCGCTCTCCAGGATCTTTGTCAAGTCGTAACGGCTTGAACGTATTGCCGGTAATTCTACCATCAACATTATTGCAACAACACTACATAACGGTGTGTCAGCTCCAACATAAAGTCATACAGTATTTACGGTTCACTAAACTCAATATTTTTTTGCAGTTATATTATATTTAAAATTCTCTACACTCCTAAAATATATGTTTATCTCTGTCACACTTATTTGTTGTAAAGCAAAGGAAGATACCAACAATTGATGTTTGAAATTTCTACAGGAAGGAATGAATAGAAGAGAAAGCATTAATGGAGACTCTATTCAAAACATATATGCAAATTAATGCCTCATTTGAGAAGTTCGACGTGAAACAACAAAGAATCAAAATGAGACTTGAGACACTTCTACAAAGAAACAAAAAAAAAGAACAGATGAAAAAGGGATAGATGATCAGAATGAATACAGGGATACGATGGACTGGTGGTAGTAGAGAGAGAGAGAGAGAGAGAGAGAGAGAGAGAGAGAGAGAGAGAGAGACAGAGAGAGACAGAGAGAGAGAGAGAGAGAAAGGGGGAAGAGGGAGAATGAGAATATTAAATGACACGGTTGATGAGAACTGACGGTAATGATGATGTTGTCACTTGAAAATAATGGATAAAAGGTTCATGATAAGACAAATATATGAAATAAAGAAAAGAAGTAAATTGACGGAATTTACTTAAAAAAAAAAGAATACAGGTGATTTAAACAAACACAAATCTGGTACAGTAGTCAGTTTGTTTGTAAATAAAACATCAGAGGCCGGCGTAGTTAACTGCTGTGTATATCGACATTCACACCTGCATAATACTGAAAATATTGATGTAAATATTAACACTTTAATATTTACAAGCCATGTGGGTCGTTGTGTCCACTTGTTTTAGTTATATTTTAAAACTTTAAACCTCAATAATTTCTTATTCTTTCTCGTTCTTTCATTATTTCAACTCTGAAAACATCAGACGAGGCATTGGATGTGTTTCTTTGGTGACGTCAAGTCTGGAAGGAAGAAGGAAGGCTTGATAATGAAGTGAGAAAGAATAATGAGTGACTGTGCTGCTACCCTTTTCTGTATGATAATTATAAAGTGGGAACAAAAGCTAGCTGTGTTTCACTGTCATATTGCATCATACAGGATCATCATACATGAGCATCATACAGGATATGGAGTTCATAGGTAGTGTTGACATGTGTCAGCCTGAGCTGGGAGAGTTCAGGAGGTCAGTGAGGATGTCGCCAAGGCTTCCATTAAAGGTTCATTGGCTACGGGAGGTTCACAGGTTTCATTCCAGCAGAGCTGGAGTTACCATTACTTAGAAATTGCCATCTCTCAGTATCATTCCATACACATCAGAAATGAAACTTTTATGAAGATATCTTCATCCCAGAGATAAATTATAATATGAGACAGAGGAAGGAGAGTGAGGAAAAGAAATTTGGATGACGTATGTCTGACTATAGTTAGAGGACAGAGGTGGAGTGAAGAGAAATTTGAATGATATATATGTAGCTAAAAAAATACATTAGCAAATAATAATGCAGTCATTATGTGACTAAAAATGCTCTATAATCCACACGGAGACAGAAACACAGTAGATTAATTAGTCTGTATATACAGACCAATTAATCTTGTGTTTGTGTCTTCATGTGGGTTTTTTATTGAGCAATGACTTTTGTCTAAGAATGTATAATGGCCATACCTGCCTTCTAACAAGATATTTCTTATTTTATTTTCTATCTAGCAATATTGTATATACCAGTAGTGTGTTGATACCCTATTCTATATGACAAGTTTCTCTCTCTCTCTCTGAGAGAGAAAGGGAGAGATTTTTTTATTTAGCAGAACTGAAAACATCAGTAGTGTCCTGCTACCCTATTCCATATGATATTTACACAGTGGAAACAAAAACGGAGGAGAAGGGGGAGAGGGAAGGGAAGGAGTAAACGGGATCTAAGGTTGATGATTATATCCATGGGTAAGTGCTTAACTCGTTGGTGTTATACAGGCAACTGGGAAATGGGAGGCAATCAGCTTTGATGTAAGGCAGGGGAATCTGCCTGGAGGGTGACGCTAATTCATTAGATCAATAGCTCTTCACCGGTATCAAGAAACCTCCCTTGAAGGGAGGGAGGCTGGTGTCGAGAAATTAAGGTGACACTGTATGTCAGGTCTAAGGGAAAGGGCACTGTATCTTCTTTCTTATCACATAAAGTCACAGTACTTTACAATAGTCCAACTCGTAGACTTGTTTATGTACACACATAGAGATCGCTATTATAATAAACGATATTTGCTTACAAAAAAAGACATAGAACGCGATCCTCAATCGTTATCACGATCCTCAGTCGTTATCACGGTCCTCAGTCGTTATCACGGTCCTTAGTCGTTATCACGGGATTTCAGACACGATAGTTCATCTTCGAGAACAATTCCACTCCCATGACCACTCCTTGAGCTGAGCCTCTGATCCACATAGTTGTCCCACTCCTTACTCTCTCTTCAGCTCGTTCTGATCTCACAGAAAATCGTATAAAATGGAAGGGCAACACACACTCTATCTCAGTTCTTAAAAGAGGACACTTCTGAGCTAGTTTCTTTCACTGTGATTGGTTAATCCCAATAACCTATCACATCCCTTGTTTTAAGGATTACAAAGGAGTGAGCCTCTGCACTTGTTTCTCCAGTACAGAGTCTCACTGTTTTCGCTTCTTTACCCACAAAATAAGAGGCGTGTTCATTGTGACACAATAAGATATAATCTGTATCAGACAGGGGAAGAGACTGGTGTTGATCCACTCTGTCGTATCAAAATCAGTATCTCAAATTTCCATTTGTTCCATGAAAAAAAAAGCCACAGCTCATTCATGTTTTTTTCTAAGTAAGATTGAGTAGCGTTTAAAATATAAGTGTGGGTCTGTCTGGATGACCTGGTTTATGTTTTGATTTAATTCATACGTATATAGTAAAGATGGCGCTCTTTAATTTTTTAATTCATCTCTCTTTGCCTTCCAGTAGTCATTTTATTGTTTTATTAAAGTCACTATTAACTAAGGGATATTTTTCTGAGTTTGTAATAAGCATCTGTATTATTCAAGATATTATTCATTATAACTCGGTAATCATTTTTTTTAATTACTACTGTATTTATTTTGTCTGCTTTAGTAATGTGCAAATTTTCATTATTTTGATGAAATCAATACAAGGAATTGTTTAAAATTCCACGATAAAAAAAAATTCCAATTACTTCTAAAGAAGACAAAATAAGTTTAGTAGTAATTTTGAAAAGTAAAACTGCTTACCAAGGTAAGATATATAATCTCTTGAATGATGCAAATACTTATTGTAAACTCAGAATTTCTTAGATTCAGTTAATAGTAATTTTAATAAAACAATGAAACGACTACTGAAAGGCAAAGATGACCTAATTTAAAAATTCATGACCATCAGCCCATCTTTATCATATATGTATGGATTACTCGAAACACATGAAGCAAGTAATGAAACACATAAAGCAGGTAATGTGTGTGTGTGTGTGTGTGTGTGTGTGTGTGTGTGTGTGTGTGTGTGTATGTATGTATGTATGTTTGTGTGCGTGCGTACATGTAATTGGGAGAAAGTTCACTTAATTGTCTAGAATTTTGGGACTCCCTGATACAAGCATCTGCACCTCATTCATCTCTGCTACACTGGAGGCACGCATCACTCACCATGGATTCACGTGTATAGTCCCACATCATTACCTTGCCATCTGTCCAGGGTTACAATGTAATTCCATCTAGATGTTTTTTTTGGCTCCCGTCAAATCTGTATAGTTGGAGTATCTCCCTTATTGCTGAACATCCAGCTGTTGCAAGGCTTCTCTTGATGATGTTAACCTCTGCATGCCTTGCTATCTTTCTCTTGCAATCTACAGTAAACAAGACCATGGTATCCGAATTAATCTGTTGATGCATTGCCACAGATACATCTGTGTTCAGTGTGAACACTGGTGACAAGGAAACAGTAACAGCAATATGGATGGTCTGAAGGTCAAAACCTGTACCTTGAGAAGAATTAAGGACAGCCAACAGAAACGCACTCACATACCTGGAGGGTGTTCCTGGGATCAACGCCCCCGAGGCCCGGTCCACGACCAGGCCTCCGGATGGATCAGGGCCTGATCAATCAGGCTGTTACTACTGGCCGCACGTAGTCCAACTTATGAACCACAGCCCGGCTGATCCGGCACCGACTTTAAGTATCTGTCCAGCTTCCTCTTCAAGGCAGCCAGGTGTCTATTGGTAATTTCCCTTATGAGTGGTGGGAGGCTGCTGAACAGTCTTGGACCCCGGACACTTATGGTGTTTTCTCTTAGTATACCAGTGGCGCCCCTACTTTTTATTGGGGGCATTTTGCACCGCTTGCCCAGTCTTTTACTTTCGTAGGAAGTGATTTATGTGTGCAGATTCTGGACCATTCCTTCTAGGATTTTCCAAGTGTAGATTATGATATATATCTCTCGTCTGCGTTCCAGCGAGTACAAGTCAAGTGCTTCCAAGCGTTCCCAGTAGTTGAGGTGATTGATGGAACTTATATGTGCAGTAAAGATTCTCTGTACACTCTATAGATCGGCAATTTCACCTGCTTTGAATGGAGATGTTAATGTACAGCAGTATTCCAGCCTAGAGAGAACAAGTGATTTGAAAAGGATCATCATCTGCTTGGCATCTCTTGTTTTGAACGTTCTCAATATCCATCCTATCATTTTGTTGCAGCTGTGATCGTGGCACTGTTGTGATCCTTGAAAGTGAGATCCTCAGACATTACCACTCCCAGGTCCCTCACATTAATTTTTCGCTCTATTGTATGATCAGAGTCTGTAGTATACCCAGTTCTAATTATAATCTCCTCCAGTTTTCCATAACGGAGTAGTTGGAATTTGTCTTCATTGAACATCATATTGTTTTCCGTTGCCCATTAGAAAACTTGGTTTATATCTTCTTGGAGGTTAACCGTGTCCTCTATAGATGACAGTCTCGTGCAGATCCTAGTATTGTCTGCAAAGGATGAGGAGCTCTCACTGCCAGGAGGCAAACTCTATCCTTCCTTGTCATTCTCTCAAGCACTGTTGATACCCCAGTGTGATTGTAGTTCGTAAGGGTAAATAGTTGGGTTGAGGAGCCACTCACAATATCCCAGTGCCCAGTTCCAGTAATGAAATTTGGGTCATGAACCTTAACACTGTGACTGAGGCAGTCTGTGAGAGTATTATTGATTCGCTGGATGGCACACACGAAAGCAGGGATACAGAGAGTTCTATCTGCGATGCCTTGTGGGCACACAAGTTTCCTAGTCTGACAAGAAGTGTAGAGTGATACCACCGCCCTACTTCTATAGTAAGTCTTATTCATTTAGCTTTCGGTTTTCATCTGAGGAAGCACTTCTCGGGAAAATATGGCAGCCTGGACAGGTTTAGGCACTTGGTGAGAAGGTACAAGGCATCATTGGTGTCCACACTGCCTGTTCATTGTCCCATCCTTTTCAAATCATTCAGTTTCTCTTCGGGTCTTCATCAGTGTTATTATTCCAAGAGGAGATCCAAGTAGGATACTGTCAGTGGAAGCAATAGTTGGGATATTTAAGAATATCGATTATTTGCTGGTTCCCTGAGACGAGTTTGCATTTGGAAGGATTAATGACAAGCTGCACGGCCTGTCCCTGAGTCTCCACCTTATCAAAATCTGCTAATAGTGATACTTTTGTGCCTATCAGTGTGCCGTAATCAAGCATCCAGATGTTTAGTTTAGCTGGTTAATCAATCTGCTACTGATGTCCTTGACTGACATGCAGAAGAGACATAGGGGCTAGAAGATCCCCTTCTTGAACCCCCTTAGTTCTCTCCAAACAAAAACTTAAGCTCCTTGCTGTATCTAGCTTCAATGAAGGGGATGAGAGTAGGGAAATGTTCGAAATGCTGTTAATACCTCGTTACTTTCCAGCAAATTAAATAATTTTTGAAATGTAAATTTAACATCCTTAACTTTAGGAAGGTTGCTGATATACGCCTGTTCCATGTAAACCGCTTTTTTGCTGCCTTGGGGGACCCCAGAGCCAAGCTGCTTTGGTTGAAGCATCTTAGCCACATCTGTGCTGATATTTCTAACAGTTGCTTTAGCAACGAAGCAATGGACCTAATTCTTCAATCTTTCTTTCTTGGGACAGAAATGAATGCAACAACAAAAAAAGTTATTTTTTATTAGGCATCAGACCGGCCAGGGAGTTGTTAACGAAACTTGGGATCTCTAGTAAGAGGATCTCTACAATCTTTCCGAGAACTGGATTAACCACCTCTTTAAATGTTGGGGGACTTTAGTGTAGTCCCTAGCAGAGCTAGGTAGGAACTACTTAATTTTCTAAACATTCGATTCTTGCATAAATAGCAGATTTACACTGGAGACCGTGGTTTTACAGATGCTTTTTACTCCTGGCTTTCCTAGCAGGGTGCTTAAATCTCAGTGCTTGACCAGTATCGACCCCGGGGGCGCTTTTATCTTGTTTGATAATTATTCTGATCGACCCAACTGTGTTGCCTTCATTTTTTTTTTTTTTTGCCTACTTGAGCTCTAATTTTCTCACTGTCGGTGGGGCTATTGTCGGGTCTGCCCCTTACCCTTTTTGTGTTGATGGGGAAGGCCAATCAAGTTGCCAACTCTGGGAAAATTTCTTAATGATTTGATGACCAGCGACGCTAACGACTTGCCGCCTCTGGCAGACATGGCTAGGCAGACTCCAACACATTTTGCGATGCCTTAATGGTGGGTGCAGCCTCTGGGAAAATTATTTTTCTACCAGGGTGATGTGACCCCAGAGAAGAAAACTTCTTTACAGCGTTGTTGTTTCTTCAAGAATTCCATGGCATTTCCTGCAATTCTAGCTGTTTATTCATATTAAATATCTCATCCTCTCAAATGCTAGGAGTTTTTTTCTCATAAATCTTTTCATGGATTTATATTGGTAGGGCACAATGAGGCTGTCAGCAAAACACAGGGGTTACATGACTCTCAGATCACATAATACACAGTACTTGACCCTGATTGTTGACTTTGTCATTTGTATCTTTTCATAATACATGCTGCTGAAATTCTCACTGACGGCGTCTTCAGAAATATACCTGAAATGTGCAGGTTTGTTGACGCCTAGATAAAAAATTACCATTGACCTCATTTGACATTGAGACCATTAACCAAGTACGTTATTCTACCTCATTACGTCGAGTGTGTTGTTTAACTTAGACTGGAGCGAGGATTTAGTGGAGTTTCGCGTGTACTACGGTATTACATTACCTGGCTCGATCACCGACTTGCCAGCGCTTGCTACGACCTCCTATATTGCAATAATAGTCTGCAATTACTTGGCCGAGCAGCTCGCACCAGGACCCTTTCTTGCATGACCTGCTCTTGTTAACCCATGATGAAGTATTCTAAATACATCAACAGATATCATAAAACAAAAATACGTTGACTATATAAATGTTGCGGATGGAAACGAAAGTGAATTCTTATATTCTTTATGAGAAAAGAAAACATAAATCATTGGTAAGAGTAATTCAGTTTTTATATCATTGGTTACTTGAACAAGTGCAGTAAGCTTCATAACCTGGGAATGGAACTTACGAGGGGAGTCCCACCACTCCCCTCGTCGGTGCCACCACTTCCCTTTCCAGTGCCACTACTTCCCTCGTCGGTGCCACCACTTCCCCCGTGGGTGCTACTACTTCCCTCGTGGGTGCCACTACCTCCCTCGTGGGTGCCACTACTTCCCTCGTGGGTGCCACTACTTCCCTCGTGTGTGCCACTACTTCCCTCGTGGGTGCCATCTCCCTCGCCAGAGAGTGGCACCATGACTGTCTTCAAGATGAACTATAACAATTTATTTCAAGCAGTCGCTGATGAGCCAGGCTGTGGTGTCAACACAGCACTGTGTATCCTGGACACAAACAGGCTGACCGATCAAACCATTAACCAGGATGCCTGATCCGAGTCACAGCTATTCCATACAGTGTTGTATTCCTCGACAGATAGTGTACAATCTTTCTAGATAGTGGCACCACTACCTTTCATCATGCAGTGCCATCATTCCTTCTAAATATTTCCACAATTATCTTTTATCTTACAGTGCTGTCATTCTCTCTAATATACTGCTATCATTATCTATCGATAATGGCATTACCACCTTTCGTCTAGTGTCACGACTGACTCCTATTAGAGAATCTTACCCATAGGAGAAAATCTGAGTGTAAATGTACTTCCCGGTGCCAGAAATAGCCACCAGCTGGATATAGTGGACTCTTGACTGTGTACAGTGCCACCAAACATATTACTCTTGTACTGAGTGCTGCAGGGACAAGGAAAATACATGAGTGTGACTGTTGGGTGTGACAGTGTTGGTGAACTGGGTTGCGTGAAGTGTTGATGACGGTTGTGGTGAAGGGGTAAATAAGGGGTGATGACGATGGTTGTGGTGAAGGGATGTTTCTAGTGGTTGTGATGATAGGGTGATGCAAGGGTGATGGTTGTGGTAGTGAAGGGGTAAACTAGCGATGGTTGTGGTAGTGAAGGGGTAAACTAGCGATGGTTGTGGTAGTGAAGGGGTAAACTAGCGATGGTTGTGGTAGTGAAGGGGTAAACTAGCGATGGTTGTGGTAGTGAAGGGGTAAACTAGCGATGGTTGTGGTAGTGAAGGGGTAAACTAGCGATGGTTGTGGTAGTGAAGGGTAAACTAGCGATGGTTGTTGTAGTGAAGGGTAAACTAGCGATGGTTGTGATAGTGAAGGGGTAAACTAGCGATGGCTGTGGTAGTGAAGGGGTAAACTAGCGATGGTTGTGGTAGTGAAGGGGTAAACTAGCGATGGGTGTGGTAATGAAGGTAACTAGCGATAATGTGGTAGTGAAGGGTAAACTAGCGATGGTTGTGGTAGTGAAGGGTAAACTAGCGATGGTTGTGGTAGTGAAGGGGTAAACTAGCGATGGTTGTGGTAGTGAAGGGGTAAACTAGCGATGGTTGTGGTAGTGAAGGGGTAAACTAGCGATGGTTGTTGTAGTGAAGGGTAAACTAGCGATGGTTGTGGTAGTGAAGGGGTAAACTAGCGATGGTTGTTGTAGTGAAGGGTAAACTAGCGATGGTTGTGATAGTGAAGGGGTAAACTAGCGATGGTTGTGGTAGTGAAGGGGTAAACTAGCGATGGTTGTGGTAGTGAAGGGGTAAACTAGCGATGGGTGTGGTAATGAAGGGGTAAACTAGCGATGGTTGTGGTAGTGAAGGGTAAACTAGCGATGGTTGTGGTAGTGAAGGGGTAAACTAGCGATGGTTGTGGTAGTGAAGGGTAAACTAGCGATGGTTGTTGTAGTGAAGGGTAAACTAGCGATGGTTGTGATAGTGAAGGGGTAAACTAGCGATGGTTGTGGTAGTGAAGGGGTAAACTAGCGATGGTTGTGGTAGTGAAGGGGTAAACTAGCGATGGTGGTTTAGCTGATGAAGGGGCGAACTAAGGGTGTTGGTAATGATGAAGTTGTGAACTAGGGGTGTTTGTTACGATGGTGAAGGGGTGAACTAGGGTTGTTGGTTTAGATGAAGGAGTAAACTACGGGTGTTGGTTTAGAAGGGGTGAACTAGGGGTGTTGGTTGTGATGATGAAGGGGTAAACTAGGAGTGTTGGTTGTGGTGATGAAGGGGTAAACTAAGGGTGTTTATGGTGGTTGCTGTGGTGAAGGGGTAAACTAAGGGTGTTTATGGTGGTTGCTGTGGTGAAGGGGTGAACTAGGGGTGAAGGTAGTGGGGGTGAACTAGGGGTGATGGTAGTGGGGGTGAACTAGGGGTGATGGTAGTGGGGGTGAACTAGGGGTGATGGTAGTGGGGGTGAACTAGCAGTGTTGATAGTAATTGCGAAGATGATTGTGAAAGAAAATACTAAATGAATAACTAAACTAGCTAGAGTGAGTAGGTGGTGTTAGTGAACTATCTAGGGTGAGTAGGTGGTGGTAGTGAACTAGCTAGGGTGAGTAGGTGGTGGTAGTGAACTAGCTAGGGTGAGTAAGTGGTGGTAGTGAACTAGCTAGGGTGAGTAGGTGGTGGTAGTGAACTAGCTAGGGTGTGTGAGTAGGTGGTGGTAGTGAACTAGCTAGGGTGAGTGAGTAGGTGGTGGTAGTGAACTAGCTAGGGTGAGTGAGTAGGTGGTGTTAGTGAACTATCTAGGGTGAGTAGGTGGTGTTAGTGAACTAGCTAGGGTGAGTATGTGGTGGTAGTGAACTAGCTAGGGTGAGTAGGTGGTGGTAGTGAACTAGCTAGGGTGAGTAGGTGGAGGTAGTGAACTAGCTAGGGTGAGTAGGTGGTGGTAGTGAACTAGCTAGGGTGAGTAGGTGGTGGTAGTGAACTAGCTAGGGTGAGTAGGTGGTGGTAGTGAACTATCTAGGGTGAGTGAGTAGGTGGTGTTAGTGAACTATCTAGGGTGAGTAGGTGGTGTTAGTGAACTAGCTAGGGTGAGTAGGTGGTGGTAGTGAACT
This sequence comes from Cherax destructor, assembly GCA_009830355.1. Taxonomy (NCBI): domain Eukaryota; kingdom Metazoa; phylum Arthropoda; class Malacostraca; order Decapoda; family Parastacidae; genus Cherax; species Cherax destructor. The sequence continues at coordinate 142,878 of WNWK01003898.1, forward strand.
AGCTAGGGTGAGTAGGTGGTGGTAGTGAACTAGCTAGGGTGAGTAGGTGATGGTAGTGAACTAGCTAGGGTGAGTAGGTGGTGGTAGTGAACTAGCTAGGGTGAGTAGGTGGTGGTAGTGAACTAGCTAGGGTGAGTGAGTAGGTGGTGGTAGTGAACCAACTAGGGTGAGTGAGTAGGTGGTGTTAGTGAACTAGCTAGGGTGAGTAGGTGGTGTTAGTGAACTAGCTATGGTGAGTAGGTGGTGTTAATGAACTAGCTAGTGAGAGTGTAGGTGGTGTCAGTGACCTCAGTGGACCACTCCACGTGAGGGAGGCTAAACTTACCGCACCTCGGATACCAATAACACTTCAGATATGGTGTTCCCTCAACCTTCCCTCTACTTATCAGACATCTCCACCGAGTTCAGTACTCATATGCTCCGCTCTTGTGTTTATTACCAGTCTTCTTTTTTGTTTAATAAACATTTCGTATAACTCTTACATTAAGCTGATTTTCTCTGTTTGATGTTTATGTAAATTATTCAGTTTATTTTATTCCTCTCATACATTTTTTTTTATTTTAATAGATTTTTACGTAATTGAGTTACTTGGTTGTTTTTATTTTTATGATTATAATCATGACTGATTTTTACTGTATTTAACTGTATCACTTTATCCTTTTTGGGGATGTCCTACGTAGTTTACACACACACACAAACACACACACACATATGGAAGAAGGCCAACGTAGTCCCCATTTTTAAAAAAGGAGACAGAAAAGAGGCACTAAACTATAGACCGGTGTCACTTACATGTATAGTGTGCAAAGTCCTGGAGAAAATCATCAGGAAAAGAATGGTGGAACACCTCGAGCTGAACAGGATAATAAACACCTGACAGCATGGATTCCGGGAAGGTAAAGCCTGTGTAACAAACCTCCTAGAGTTCTATGATAAAATAACAGAGGTAAGGCAGGAGAGAGAAGGGTGGGTTGATTGCATTTTCCTGGACTGCAGGAAGGCCTTCGACACAGTTCCTCACATGAGATTAGTAAAGAAGTTGGAAGAACAAGCAGGTATAACAAGAAGGGCACTGGAATGGATCAGGGAATACCTCAAAGGGAGACAGCAACGGGTCATGGTGCGTGGTAAGGTATCACAGTGGGCGCCTGTGACGAGCGGTGTACCGCAGGGGTCAGTCCTAGGACCAGTGTTATTCCTGGTATATGTAAATGACATGACGGACGGGATAGACTCAGAAGTGTCTCTATTCGCGGATGATGTGAAAATAATGAGGAGAATCACGTCGGAAGAGGACCAGGCAGGGCTGCAAACAGACCTGGACAAGCTCGACATCTGGTCTAGCAATTGGCTTCTCGAATTCAATCCCTCCAAATGCAAAGTCATGAGGATCGGAGAAGGGCAAAGAAGACCGCTGACAGAGTACAAGCTAGGCGGACAAAGGATACAAACCTCGGCAAAGGAGAAAGACCTTGGAGTGAGTATAACGCCAAGCACGTCTCCGGAGGCACACATCAACCAGATAACTGCGGCAGCATATGGGCGACTGGCAAACCTAAGATTAGCGTTCCGTTACCTTAACAAGGAATCGTTCAAGACACTGTATACCGTGTACGTCAGGCCCATACTAGAATATGCAGCACCAGTCTGGAACCCACACCTGGTCAAGCACGTAAGGAAACTAGAGAAAGTGCAAAGGTTTGCGACAAGGTTAGTTCCACAACTCAGGGGTCTGTCTTATGAAGAAAGGTTGAGGGAAATAGGACTAACAACACTGGAAGAAAGAAGGGTCAGAGGAGACATGATAACGACATACAAAATACTGCGGAGAATTGACAAGGTAGACAGTGACAGGATGTTTCAGAGAGGGAACACAGAAACAAGGGGACACAACTGGAAGCTGTAGACTCAGATGAGTCAAAGGGATGTTAGGAAGCATTTCTTCAGCCACAGAGTAGTCAGGAAGTGGAATAGTCTAGAGAAAGATATAGTGGAGGCAGGAACCATACATAGTTTTAAGACAAGGTATGATAAAGCTCATGGAGCAGGGAGAGCAGAGACCCAGTAGCAGACAGCGAAGAGGCGGGGCCAGGAGCTGAGTCTCGACCCCTGCAACCACAATTAGGTGAGTACAATTAGGTGAGTACACACACATATACACACATACACACATGTACACATATATATATATATATATATATATATATATATATATATATATATATATATATATATATATATATATATATAGTCGTGCCGATTAGGTAAAACTGGTCAATTAGCAAGAACTCATCTAAAATTAAGTCCTTTCTAAAATTTTCTCTTATACGTTTAAAGATATATTTTTTTCATTTATGTTAATGTAAGAATTTATAATTTTGTACCAAGAGAAACTTTGAAAACCTACCTAACCTTATTACAACAAGCGCAATTTAATTTAGCCTAACCCAACTAAATATATTTTAGATACGTTAACATTAATTTAATAATAAACAAACACAATGAAATATATTTTTTCCGTTATGTTCAGAATGATTTTGGCGAAATTATTGCATACACAAATTTTCACTTGTCTTATATGGCAAGATGAGCGTTGCTATTTAAGCCAAAATCGCAAGTTTTACCTAATCGGCACGACATATATATATATATATATATATATATATATATATATATATATATATATATATATATATATATATATATATATATATATATATATGTGTGTGTGTACTCACCTAATTGTGGTTGCAGGGGTCGAAACTCAGCTCCTGGCCCCGCCTCTTCGCTGTCCGCTACTGGGTCTCTGCTCTCCCTGCTCCATGAGCTCTATCATACCTCGTCTTAAAACTATGTATGGTTCCTGCCTCCACTATATCTTTCTCTAGACTATTCCACTTCCTGACTACTCTGTGGCTGAAGAAATGCTTCCTAACATCCCTTTGACTCATCTGAGTCTTCAGCTTCCAGTTGTGTCCCCTTGTTTCTGTGTTCCCTCTCTGGAACATCCTGTCACTGTCTACCTTGTCGATTCCCCGCAGTATTTTGTATGTCGTTATCATGTGTGTGTGTGTGTGTGTGTGTGTGTGTGTGTATCGTGCCGAATAGGTAAAATTTAAGTTCTTTCTAAAAATTTATCTTATACGTTTAAAGATATATATATTTTTCATTAATGTTATTGTAAAAATAATAATTTTGTACAAAAAGAACCTTAGAAAACTTACCTAACCTTATTATAACAAGCGCAATTTAATTTAGCCTAATCCAACTAAATATATTTTAGATAAATTTACAATAATTTAATAAACAAACACAATGAAATATATTTTTTCGTTAGTTTCAGAATGATTTTTGAGAAATTATTGCATACACAAATTTTCACTTGCCTTATTCGGCAAGAAGAGCGTTGCTATTTAAGCCAAAATTTCAATTTTTGCCTATTCGGCACGATATATATATATATATATATATATATATATATATATATATATATATATATATATATAGAGAGAGAGAGAGAGAGAGAGAGAGTGAGAGAGATTGCAGTCAGCATGATTCGAACCCATGTCAGGGGAGGTTGGCAAGGTTCCCCAAATGAAGCCCTAGACCACTCGGCCACAGATGCCTCAAAAGCTAGGCAGCCTGGTTACTAGCCATGTTCCTTCCCATCCCGGGCATACCAGTGGGCCTCAAGCATGGTTTCAAGCTATTTCATTCGCCTTCTGGAGGCCCACTTGTTTGCCCGGACTGGGAAGAAACATGGCTGCTAAACAAGGCTGCCCAGCTTTTGAGGAATCTGTGGCCGAGTAGTCTAGAGCGTTCTAACAGTAGCAGGTTCAACACTGTACCCAGGATCCAGATTTAGATTGATCCAGGAGGCTTACAATACGATGATTTTGCAAATAGCACTTATTGTTGTGAGGTTTGGGGATAATAACGAGTGGTGCTCTGCACTTGGTTTATTGAGGACATTGTGTTGCCGTCTGCCACAGTACCCTCTGTACGTGTATCCATCCAGCCAGACGCATACATTTTAACTTGCCATGTGGGCACGTTGAGGGGCGAGCGAACCGGGCTTTTGAACTGGAGATCAGCGTCAGTAACCCTAACATTCCTAAGCCGTGAAACTATAACGGCTATACACCACTGACATTATATGATTTGTTTGTATCAGCAGCACCAACTGTGACCCTATCTCCTCCCACGACCCCAGAAGCTTTCATATACATCTGTCATCATACTTCTCAAAGTCAGAGAGTCCACAAATTCAAGATAAGTCTTCAGTGTTTAATCATATATACTTTTATAATTTTCAATGTTTATAGCACTCGCTTTTTCCTCTTGGTATTCCATTGTTTTGGTATAAACCTCGATAGATAGCAACAAACTGGTTTAGGAAGACACGTCAGCAAACACTAAGACAAATTTACTAGAAAATATTTTGGTCTTGGGACCTTGATCACGGTCCCAGGATCGAGACGTTTTCTTATAAATGTGTCTTAGTGGTTGCTCACGTGTCTTTTTAAATCATTCACCAGGCACTCCTCCACTCCACCACCAGGCACCCCTCCACTCCACCACCAGGCACTCCTCCACTCCAACACCAGACACTCCTCCACTCCACCACCAAGCACCCCTCCACTCCACCACCAGGCACTACTCCACTCCACCACCAGGCACCCCTCCACTTCACCACCAGGCACTCCTCCACTCCACCACCAGGCACTCCTCCACTCCACCACCAGGCACTCCTCCACTCCACCACCAGGCACTCCTCCACTCCACCACCAGGCACCTCCACTCACCACCAGGCACCTCCCACCACCAGGCACTCCTCCACTCCACCACCAGGCACCCCTCCACTCCACCACCAGGCACTCCTCCACTCCACCACCAGGCACTCCTCCACTCCACCACCAGGCACTCCTCCACTCCACCACCAGGCACTCTTCCACTCCACCACCAGGCACCCCTCCACTCCACCACCAGGCACTCCTCCACTCCAACACCAGACACTCCTCCACTCCACCACTAGGCACCCCTCCACTCCACCACCAGGCACTCCTCCACTCCACCACCAGGCACCCCTCCACTCCACCACCAGGCACTCCTCCACTCCACCACCAGGCACTCCTCCACTCCACCACCAGGCACTCCTCCACTCCAATACAAGGCACTCCTCCACTCCACAACCAGGCACTCCTCCACTCCACAAAACACTAATGAAGGGATTCAACATGAATTTTCAGTGACTTCAAATCTTGAAAATATTAATATTTCTCAAGTTACGTCCTCGTACAGAAGAATATGTGATGGCACTGCGTTGTTATTGTCTCTCACTCCTCCAGTATATCTTATGATGGCACTGCGTAGTTATTGTCTCTCACTCCTCCAGTATATCTTATGATGGCACTGCGTAGTTATTGTCTCTCACTCCTCCAGTATATCTTATGATGGCACTGCGTATTGTCTCTCACTCTCAGTATATCTTATGATGGACTGCGTAGTTATTGTCTCTCACTCCTCCAGTATATCTTATGATGGCACTGCGTAGTTATTGTCTCTCACTCCTCCAGTATATCTTATGATGGCACTGCGTTGTTATTGTCTCTAACTCTTGCAGTATTTCTTATGATGGCACTGCGTAGTTATTGTCTCTCCTCCAGTATATCTTATGATGGCACTGCGTAGTTATTGTCTCTCACTCCTCCAGTATATCTTATGATGGCACTGCGTAGTTATTGTGTCTCACTCCTCCAGTATATCTTATGATGGCACTGCGTAGTTATTGTCTCTCACTCCTCCAGTATATCTTATGATGGCACTGCGTTGTTATTGTCTCTCACTCCTCCAGTATATCTTATGATGGCACTGCGTTGTTATTGTCTCTCACTCCTCCAGTATATCTTATGATGGCACTGCGTAGTTACTGTCTCTCACTCCTCCACTATATCTTATGATGGCACTGCGTAGTTATTGTCTCTCACTCCTCCAGTATATCTTATGATGGCACTGCGTAGTTACTGCCTCTCACTCCAGTATATCTTATGATGGCACTGCGTAGTTACTGTCTCTCACTCCTCCAGTATATCTTATGATGGCACTGTGTAGATACTGTCTCTCACTCCTCCAGTATATCTTATGATGGCACTGCGTAGTTACTGCCTCTCACTCCTCCAGTATATCTTATGATGGCACTGCGTAGTTACTGTCTCTCACTCCTCCACTATATCTTATGATGTAGCAGAGAGTGAGAATATAATAGAAGTGATGAGTGTCAATAAACTGAGCAGGTTGTACCCAGGTTGATGCCATTTCACAAACAATTTATACAGGATTTACAGCAATTAGGTAATGATAATTTGTATTAAATAGTGATGTCTTTACACACGTATACTCTTAGTTATAAAGGTAATAATACCTGTATATTGAAACAGCTAAGGATGGAGTTCATCATAGGATATATACACATAGAGTTGTATTTCTCTGCGATAACACGAAATATATTGAATATGAAATAATAAACTTTCAGGTATTTTTTCCTCTTAAAATTAAGTTCGAAATGTCAATTTAAATTAAATGTATGAAAATTTGTGCGTTTTTCGAAATGTTAATTTTATTATACGCGAATTGAACCTAAAATTTCAGATGTCAAAAAATAATGCACATTTGTAATATTCCATTTGGTTTTAATTAAAGGATCGTCAAATACAAAAATATTTAGCACATTTTATCATGTGTGTTTTCGATTTACAAGTTTCAGGTTTTTTGGTTGAAGTATATGTAAATTTTACCAAAATTCTCGACTAAAGGATCGTCGTATTGAGGTTGCAAGACACTTAAACACAAATATTTCAAATATAATATTCTGAAAACTATTTTTAAACTTCCATTAATTTTAATGTTTTTTAAAGATGCAACGAATAGGCGAGAAGAATATTCAATTCTCAAAGTAATTTAAAAATGATTAAAGATATTGAAAGAGGTTGAGGCGGTGATTCATAAAAGTATAAATGGAAATATCAGGTTTGACCAGAGGAGCAATAATGGCAGTAGCAGTGGATACAAGAGCACCGCTCTCCTGCACACTCAACCCTGTACACCAAAATGAACAATTCTTGACTGTCAAAGGCGTTACTTTCCGGAGATCTTGAGCACAACAATATGTACACACAGAATAATAATAATCAGCTTTGGCATCGCAGGTTTTTAGAACCTTTGTGTCTGTTTCAGTATATTGCTTCTCGTTATATCAGAGGATAGATCGAATAGAAGAACAACTAGCACATTCTATCTGGTTGTTTTGGGCGGCTCAGTCACGCCAAGTCTCCAACGCATCAACAATAAATATCGTTATCAATTTTGGTGTGGCAAGTATGGGAGACAAAATATTCTGTCGATGTTTATTTGACGTGAATAAACATCGTTTGAGTTTCCCCTCCCACCATCTTGGATAACATTGATATTCTTTCCTATATAAACAACATCACAGACAGGAGTAAGAGTTAAGTCTCGCTATTAACTAACTATGTCTTTAACTTCCATGATCTCTGTCCTTAATATATATCATGTACTGTATACATACACGCAAATATTTTTATACAGACTTTATAATTCATTAAAATCGGGAACATTAATTCATGGTAGTTGCATTCATCATCTGGGTTTTTTTCTATTGCTTCCTTAACGTACTGGTGCATAACAGACGTTCTGTAATAATAATAATAATAATAATGATAATGATGATAAAGGGGCTTATAGAACGTGTAAATCTTAGTGCATTTATATAGAGAGTTCACTTTAATCCTTGTTTCAGGTTATGAAGTGTCCTTAAGTAGTGTTTAAGTGGAATGCGGTCATAATGACAACCGTTCTGATCTATTGGTCCTGACCTAACTTATATTCACACACATTTTTATTACAAACTCGCTACCCTGGCAGCCTGGGCAAGTCTTACTACCCTGGCAGCCTGGGCAGGTCTTACTACCCTGGCAGCCTGGGCAGGTCTTACTACCCTGGCAGCCTGGGCAAGTCTTACTACCCTGGCAGCCTGGGCAAGTCTTACTACCCTGGCAGCCCTGGGCAGGTCTTACTACCCTGGCAGCCTGGGCAGGTCTTACTACCCTGGCAGCCTGGGCAAGTCTTACTACCCTGGCAGCCTGGGCAAGTCTTACTACCCTGGCAGCCTGGGCAAGTCTTACTACCCTGGCAGCCTGGGCAAGTCTTACTACCCTGGCAGCCTGGGCAAGTCTTACTACCCTGGCAGCCTGGGCAAGTCTTACTACCCTGGCAGCCTGGGCAGGTCTTACACCCTGGCAGCCTGGGCAAGTCTTACTACCCTGGCAGCCTGGGCAGGTCTTACTACCCTGGCAGCCTGGGCATGTCTTCTACCCTGGCAGCCTGGGCAAGTCTTACTACCCTGGCAGCCTGGGCAAGTCTTACTACCCTGGCAGCCTGGGCAGGTCTTACTACCCTGGCAGCCTGGGCAGGTCTTACTACCCTGGCAGCCTGGGCAAGTCTTACTACCCTGGCAGCCTGGGCAAGTCTTACTACCCTGGCAGCCTGGGCAAGGGCTTACTACCCTGGCAGCCTGGGCAAGTCTTACTACCCTGGCAGCCTAGGCAGTCTTACTACCCTGGCAGCCTGGGCAAGTCTTACTACCCTGGCAGCCTGGGCAGTCTTACTACCCTGGCAGCCTGGGCAAGTCTTACTACCCTGGCAGCCTGGCAAGTCTTACTACCCTGGCAGCCTGGGCAGGTCTTACTACCCTGGCAGCCTGGGCAGAGTCTTACTACCCTGGCAGCCTGGGCAGGTCTTACTACCCTGGCAGCCTGGGCAAGTCTTACTACCCTGGCAGCCTGGGCAAGTCTTACTACCCTGGCAGCCTGGGCAGGTCTTACTACCCTGGCAGCCTGGGCAAGTCTTACTACCCTGGCAGCCTGGGCAAGTCTTACTACCCTGGCAGCCTGGGCAAGTCTTACTACCCTGGCAGCCTGGGCAAGTCTTACTACCCTGGCAGCCTGGGCAGGTCTTACTACCCTGGCAGCCTGGGCAAGTCTTACTACCCTGGCAGCCTGGGCAGTCTTACTACCCTGGCAGCCTGGGCAAGTCTTACTACCCTGGCAGCCTGGGCAAGTCTTACTACTCCTGGCAGCCTGGGCAAGTCTTACTACCCTGGCAGCCTGGGCAGTCTTACACCCTGGCAGCCTGGGCAAGTCTTTACCCTGGGACCCGGGGAGGTCTTAAACCCCGGCCCTGGGGGCCCCCCGGCAGGTTTACACCCTGGCAGCCGGGGGGTCTTTCTACCCTGGCACCCCGATCACTCCCCGGCAGCCCCGGGGGGTTTCACCCTGGCAGCCTGGGCAAATCTTCCCCTGGGGCCCGGGAGCCCCTGGGCCGGGCTTACTCCCCCGGCGCCGGGCGGTCTTACTCCCTGGGCCTGGGCGGAACCCCCGCCCACTTCACCCCGGGCCTGGGCAGGTCTTACTCCCTGGCAGCCTGGGCGGTCACTCCCCGGCCTCAAATCTTTACCCTGGAGCCTGGGCGGTTTTACTACCCTGGGTGGGGGGCCCCCCCGGGGAGTCACTCCCCGGCAGCCGGGCAGGTTTACAGGCAGCCGGGGAGGTTTTAACCCCGGCAGCCGGGGGTCTTACCACCCTGGGCGGTTTACTCCTGGCGCCTGGGAGGTCTTTTTCTGGCGCCCGGGCAGGTCTTATGGCACCGGGGGGCCCCCTGGCAGGGTCTTACTCCCTGGAGCCTGGGCAGGCCCAACCCCGGCAGCCTGGGTTGGGGGGGTCTTCCCCCCCTCGTGGGCCCGGGGGTTATTGGCCCTGAGATCTATCTTTTTGAGGCGGCGGTTTTGGGGGTGGTGGTGGTTTGGGGTGGTGGGGTGGGGTTATTGGGGGGGGGGTGGTGATGGTTTGTGGTGGTGGTGTGGTGGGGTTTGGGGTGGAAAAGGTGATGGTGGTGGTGGGGATGGTGGGGTTAGGTGGTGGGTGGTTGTGGATATTGGGGGGAGGTGGGAAATGATGGTGGTGGATGGTGGTGGTGGTGGTGGTGGTGGTGGGGTGGGGGTGGTGGGAATGGTGGTGGTGGTTGGTGTGGTGGTGGGTGGGGGTGGGAAGGGAGTGGTGGTGGTGGGGTGGTGGTGGTATTGGGGTAATGATGGTGGTGGTGGGGAAGGGGGTAAATGGTGGTGGTGTGGTGGTGGTAGGATGGTGGTGGGGTCGTGTGGTGTGTGGGTGGGGGTGGGGGTGGGGTGGTGATGGTGGGGTAAGGTGGTGGGGTGGGTGGTGTGATGGTGGTGGTGGTGGGTGGTGTGGGGTGGTGGTGGTGGTG